>SNQJ01S0000439.1:208538-240575 GCA_010110895.2 Picea sitchensis
GTTTTGTTTTTACTGTAAAGTGAAATTCAAAATAAAAAAAATACTTTTATATGTCGGAAGTTGAATAACTTGTGAAAATACAGTTTTTTTTGTCATAAAACAAGCAAAAGTGTAACCCACCTTCATGATTTCACCCTATGAACTCAACATGTAATTTACAAGAATTGAATCTAAGTGGGTAAGATAACAATTATTCCTCTTAATTACTTGACCTAAAGTCAATTGATTTGAAAATCTCCAAACTTATTGAATAAATTTATTAATTAATTATTTAAAATTTAATTAGATAATAAATATTATTATTTTGTTTAATTATATAATTAATATTAATATTTTTCTTTTTATTTCTCACCATATTTCACTTCAATTAAAATAATTTCATTTTGTTTAGTTATGTTTTTTAATTAAATCACTTTAACATATTAAAATCGGATTCTTATATCCTATCCTATATGTATATTATAATCTTTTCAATGTAAATAAAATATAATTATAAACTAAATTTACTATAATCGGATTCTTATATCATATCCTATATGCATATTATAATCTTTTCAATGTAAATAAAATATAATTATAACTAAATTATTATGTTATTTTATTTACTATTTTTTTTAAATGATTATATATAAAAAGGGGTTAGGTTACCAATACACTATTTTTATCATCATATAATAACATAAATTATTATTAATATTAATATATATATATTTTAAATGATAATACCATGAAGATAAACAATGGTTTTTAAAGAATTCAAGGCCATACATGTAAATAAGGGTTATTCAAAAAAATTGTTCACTTTAAAGTAGGTTTTGGTTTTTAATTTATATATTTTTTGAAATTTGATAATTTAAATTTAAATTGGGTATATAATTTTTGAATTATTTATTTAATTGTATTTTTAAGTTATTAATATGAATTATTTTTAATATTTAAATTATTATTATGTAGAAATGTGTCTTTTATATTTTTAGTGTAAGTTAAATGTGTAATTTATTAATATAAGGTAAATGTGTAATTTATTTAATGTTCAACTTGGAGTTGACAAATGACATTTATAAAAGAAATGAATAACCATTTTTTTTCAATGTTTATCATAAATAAAATATTTCAATGTCCACCTTAAGTAATATAATTTGATATCATATGTGTGTGTAGTAATTGAATATAAAACAAATGTTATTCCTCTCATAAGTATTTTTTACATCTGAGTATGAGGTAGGTGTGTAATTCCTTCAATGTTTAACATGGAGTTGACTAGTGATATTAAAAAAAGTGTTTCAATGTCAATAAATCAATTAAAAGTAAAAATAAAATCTTATGGTTTAAACATTTCAATGGTATGTTACAAATGCAAACCTTAACTTCAAATTTAAACTTTTTTAGAGTGCAAAACCTAGGGAAAGGTTTGCACCTCTAGGTATTTGTTCCCTATAGATGCATGATAAATCTAGAGTTAAGATGGATCTTGGTTAAAATATTTTAATCCTATATTGTTCAATATGAAAAAGACGTGTAATTCCTTCCTTAATCAACATGAAATTTAAGAACATGTATTTCCTTTTAGAAGATAAAAAATTCAAAAAGAAAAATGTAATTTTTTCTTTACTTTTTATTAAATTTGCACACTACAATTGCAAAATTTATTAAAATACTTGAAAAGTGTGTGCAAAATTTATTGAGATAGTTGAAAAACAGAATGTAAAAAATAAGGAAAATTTATTATTAAAAATTAATAATTTTATAATATAATATTAAAATTAAGTTTGATTCATATTGTACATTTACCATGATGAGTATAGCTAAATATTAATGAAAATTCAGAAAAATAAAAAAAGAATAATAACAATTTTATAATATAATAATATAATTGAGTTTTTATCATACTTTAAATAAGTAGTCTTACTCTACTTTGGTTCAAACTAATATTTTAAAAAACAAAGTGATCTTTTGATATCACGGTGAGAGATATAGAAAATGAAGGTTTTATACAGAGGTGTGTTTAGTGGTGGTTATGAACTCAAGGAAAAGGTATAGGTGGCGAGTGGATATGAAGGAAGATCTCCATGTATATGGTGATTCAAACACCTCAAAATCTCAGCTTATATTGCATACTAACAAATAATTAAGAGAGGTCCTCCACATAATTAAGAGAGGTCCTCCATTGTACATGAGAATTTAGGGTTAAGTTACAGACATAGCTAGAGAATGAGGATGGTTTATTAGGTATAATTGAGGGAAATAGTGGCATTGAAGCAGTGTTAGTCGACATTCAAATGGATCTTAAAGGTTTTGTGCAAACTAATTCTTTGAGTGTGGAAAAGGAAGGGAGCCTAAAGGTTACCAATATGAAGAAGGTTGTCCTTTTGGATTCAGAGTGGGTGGTGTTAACACGTAGGATGTACAAGAGTCAAGGTTTTTTAAATTTTTTAAATTTTGATTAGTTTAGTCTCAGAAGGATACCATTAGTCTTTGTCAGTCATGTGATCATTCCTTATTGTATGACTCATTTGTTTAAGCTTGTAAGTTTAAGTCATAGATTCATCTTCTCAAATGTTTTTGAGTCATGTTTCATGTCAAATAAATCATGTTTTTATTTTCTCTTAAGATTAGAAAGCTGATCAGAGTCCATTTATGAAAGTCTTGGTGTCATGATGGTGGTTGTCATCATTAGCAAAAGAGGGAAAGTATTGGTCATATCTGCATAGTTTAAAGGTCACCATCAAGTGTTAGGTCCAAAACAAGTGTACAATAGGTCTTAAATATCTACCCAATTGTTTAAGTGTTGTGTCAATTATCAAATCGCATGTGCTGCAAACTCTCCTAAAAGTTTGTAGTGATTCAAAAAATAGATCATGCGTCAAATATTTCATGATTATGATTTTGCAAACATGTCTGATGATGGATTCTAGATTTCAGTGCCATCTCCTCATCAATCATCTTCAAAGGGTCGTTTTCAAAAGGAGGATTTATCATTTTTACCTCCATTTACATTTGCAAAGAATGCACTACAAACTAGTTCAATTCGTTGTGAACTGTAAGTGCGCTACGAACTGCTTGTCACTGCGAACTCTCTATAACGGTTGATGGTGGATTAAAATCTTAAAGGAATGTCAATTTGGTTTTCTGCAACAATAAGTGAGGTTTATATACTAGGTACTTTGCTTGATGTTAAAATTTTGTTTCCTGAAAACTTATTATCATCAAACTCCTAGTTGTTGCAAGATTTCCTTAATTAGTTCATACCCTCTTTGTTTAAAGCCTTCATGTAGTCTTTGGTTACCTATTCTCATCATCAAAATGCAAGATTATATTTATTTCTTGTAACCACTATATATTGCGGCTAACTGTTATTGTGGCGAACTGTTAGCGCTGTGAATCCCCTGTTTTTCTGAGTTGATAAAACCTTAGCTGACCTCATTTTCACTCAGGTTTGAAAAACAACATTTCACTCAAGATCATATTCCTCTCCATACCTTCGAAATTACAAATCCTTCTAATGAAAACCATAGTCTAAAATTGGTTGTTGCAAACTTAATCAGCGCGCTTCGAACTGAGAAATCGCACCGCAAACTCCTCGTTTTACACAATTGCTCCGAAATTTTTTCTATTTGAGATTTCATCTAGTTTTGGGTTGTCATATTTCCCTCCAATATCCTAGCTTCAGTCTTATTTCATTTTCTACAGTGTTTCTTTAGCATAAAATCATTTTGACAACAAACCTTATTTTTTGCAAAATCAAGTAGTAAAACCCTAAATTCATGTGTTTCCATCACATACTCTGGAAGCAATTGTTATCAGAGGGGGGAGTTTTGACTTAGTCATCATGGACACTCAACAAGGGAAGAAGATTCATAAAGGAGGGGATATTGTCAGGGTTGATCCCCATGACCAACAACTAATAAATTCAGATCCATTTTTCAGAGAGGCATTTCAGAGAGTGGGTTGTCTAGATTTTTGTGAGAAGATGCATAGAGGACACCCTGAGGTTTCCAAGCAGTTTGCATTGAATTTCAATGGGGTAAATACCAAATATGGTACACTAGAGTTTAAGGTTACAGAGTAGTCCATTTCTACAAGTACAAAGATATCGGTTCAGGGAGAAAAATGGTTCAAGGCCATGTCTTTGAAGTCTACATTTTCTAAGGATTTCTTAAAGCCTAAATATCAAGAAGATAACCTATCCAAGGGAGTTCCTATAAATCATATGTTGGAGTATTTTTATAAGATGCTTAAATTCGTTCAGAGGTATTGATGCATATTACTATAAAAGAGCCCTTGAATCTACCCTTCTCTCTTCTCAGAAGGCTTGGGAAGATTGCAGATAGAGTTCAAGCCAAGTCCAAGAAGGTGGATACCAACATCTTTCATTTTGGTCTGATCAAGATGCTAGTGTTAAAAGAACTAAAAAATACTAATAGTGATTGGGATGCTTTCCTAGTTGCATCCGGATTTCATCCATATGTTGTCAACACACCACAAACAAAGAGAAAGACAACTACCTTTGTTTAAAATATTGTGCACATAGAGTCCAGTAAAAGGAGGAGGATGGTTAAAAAGGATAAGTCATCTCAATCAACCGATAATATAGGGGAAGGCCCTTCACAACCTCTTGATGAAGAAAATTATCCTATTGAAGAGTGTTCACCTATGGGGACATCCTCTAGCAAAGCAAGGAAAATGAAGGGAAAGAAACTTGTTTTTTCTCCACCTGTTGTTGCAGAATCAGACATGCCTAGAAGACCATTTACCATATCAACAACAAGGAAACATGACTCTGTGGAAGAGAGTTCATCCAGAGCACCATCTCAACAAATAGTCAAAACCAAGCCTCTTAAAGAGCCAATAGAAATTAATGAGATCAAGTCACCTTTTGATGAAAGTGATCCCAATTTCAAAAGGTTCAAGAGGCAACTGAAAGATGTAAGGGTTGAGAATGAACAGTTGAAAAAGGAAAATCTGCAGGCCATGATTCAACTAAAGGAAAATATTGATATGTGTGAAGAAACTGTTAAAAAAGGAAAAGCACATGGTTAATAGATCCTTACCTCTGCATAGGAAAATGAAGAGTGTGTATAAGCATAATAGATATTATCAAGTTGAAAACAAGAAGTTGAAGGAGGAAGTGCAACAGTTGAAGGAACATATTGCAAAAAGGAACCTGGACATGTTGGCTCGGGTGGCCACTAGGAGACAAAGATGAAGCATCATATCTGCATCAATATAATCGATTTTTCGATGGTGTCTTATATATGCAAGATTATAACCCTAAAGAATATTTTTATCTTATACTGCTATAATTATTCCCATATGTTATTTTTGAAAGTCACTTTCATGATTTAGAGGTTGTAGCAGGAATTAACAAAGGTTTTAAGGCCTCTTTCATATTTTTGTCATCATTTACTATGTTTCAAGGAAAAATGACATCTACAGGAAAGTTCACAATGCGTTGTGTTGAAGGCACTACGGACTGCTAAAATTGAAACAAGTTGCAACGCACTCGCTGCGAACTTGACAGTTAGTTGGAATTCAAGTTGTAGGAGGGATGCCACCTATCAGAAGAGGTTCAAGTAACTCCTCAGAGATCAGTTAGACATAAAGTGACACTTGTGCCTAAGATCTAGCTCCATTAAATATTCATACAATGAGTTTGTTGCAGTTTTATTTATTACTGCCAACAACCTCCTGAAATCTAGCAGTTTGTTATATTTTGGTTTGTTTTCCTGCTGCCACACCTCTCCCAGGTGTAGAATCCAGTGTAGTAGTTAGGTGGTAAGTCCTATAGGGAATTTTGATGTTATTTTCTATTTAAGATGTAATCTTACTCCATAGGATGGTTCAAGCGGTTTTTTAGAGAACTCATATCTTTTGTTTCATACTGTAAGTTTCCATATTATGTATGTACAAACTTCAGACTTTTGGATAACTGAAGATCATCTCCTTTTCTACTATCACAGGATATATTCTTGTCTTTCTTTGATGCTTTCTATTGATGAAATATTTGTCTTTAGTACTTGTTCATGAATGCAGTGAATGATTTATTGTTTATTTACTGGTGCAAGTGTTGTCAAAGCACACTTTCTTATTGATTAGGAGGTTCTTTCTTGATAATAATTCTATTCTATATGGTTTAGAAGTACTTGATGTAACCTAGTTCATATACTTCATATCTTTCTGCTTAGTCTTCCATCTTTCCATTTATGTTCTAAATACTGGTCTGAGATTTTTCAAGCCTTTCTTGCTGGAGTATGTTTTGTGGAAATTTTGTGTTGATATTTTAAACTGAGTATCTCATCCATTCGTTAAACTTGAACTAAAAACTTTATATTTACAAAACTACAAATCTATGATGGGTATTAGGCTTGCACCTATAGCAGTCTAGGTGTGACTTTTAGTACTAACATTTCCGGTGCCATTGTCGGGGAAGATAAATTGAATATCTTTCCCTGGGATATATGACAAGGATACAATTGGTTTTGATGGTGTACAGAAACCAGTAACAAAAGAGACTACATAGTGCACCCGACGACTCCAAATTCAAATGTGGATCCTAAGAGAAGAAGAATGAGAGCTAATCCACATTCACCTATGGCCACACTTGTACCATACCCAGAGAAAATCATAAAGAAGGGAAAGGATTTGCAAGGAGCCTCATCTTCTAAATCTTCAGGTAATAATGGGAACCTACCTGGTTCTTTATTTCATACACCAGTTGTTATTTATAAATCTATTCATTTACCTGAGGTTCAAACCCGTGTAAAAGTCCAACTAGAAGGTCATATTCTTGAACATACAAATCATTCTCCTGATTTGAAAGAAAATATCCTTGAAAGTTTTGATTTCCTTGCATCACCTGAAGTTGTTAAATGGTTCAGACTTGAAAGTTTAGAAGATTTCCTAGCTTTAGGGTATCCAAATACTAATTTACTGAAGTCCATTAAATCTAAAGGAAAAGGATCTTCCTTCCCTGAGAACACCTCAACATAAACATCAAAGACTAGCCCAATCCCTATCAAGTCTGAGTCTTCTAAAGTCCTGAAAGAGAATCTTTTTAGTGAAATCATTTTTCCTCTTCCTAGATTAGAAGAAGAAAGCTTTGAGACTTATGAATTTCCATTAATTATTGAGTTTGAAAATGAATATGTATTTGAAAAGGTTGAGGAAGGATTAGAGTAGGTGGAATGGGAATCCCCTTTTATTGATGTTCTAAGTATTGATTGGCCTAAATTTTTTCAAGTTGAAACATAGAAAGTTCTATCCTCTTCTCAAACTCTAGTAGGATCACCAAAGTCACAACCCACTTCTCCTCATTCTACTATGTCTGCTAGTACCTCTATTGTAGCATCATTAACAACTCCTAAGAGCTAGACACTTCCTTCTCCTAAGATGGCAGGAGTGAATCCACCTCTAAACAGAATGGATCTCATTGTGGTTGCTAGGTATGCACCATTAGTGCTTCCTCAACCCATGAATGCTTTCCCAGTTGGAGATTACCTTAAGTATATGCCCAAATTCACTGGAGAAGAAGACATTATTGCAGAAGAACATCTTGTTTCTTTTACGGTTATGCAAATAACCTAACCATTGAAAATGAAGATGTCTGGATGAGGGTCTTTGTGCAAAGCCTAGATGGGGAAGCCCGAAAGTGGTTTAGAAGTTTACTCCCATGATCAATAGCTATAATTGAGGCCCTGGATGATTCTTTTTTAAGGCATTAGGGTGACAAGAAATATTTTTTGTACTATATTACAGAATTTGGGGCTCTCAAAAGGAAAGAGGGTGAATTTGTGTCTGACTTTTCTAAAAGGTTCAACAAAATGTACAATAAGATTCCTACTAATATTAATCCCACTGAGACTTCTGCAAAAATAAGTTATGCAAGTGATTTTGATTGAGAGTTCTGTCTTTTATGGAGAGAAAGAAGGTCTGCAACATTGGCTCATATGCAAGACGTTTCCCTGGAAGTTGAATCAAATATACTATCACCAGAAAATTTGAGGGGAATATCTGATAGGGAGAGGAGAAAATAGAAAACGAAAGATTATCCTTCAGATACTTCAGGTACAGATCCAAAGGTTGATGAGTTGACCAAGTTGGTAAATTCATTATCTGCAGAGATGGAAAGGTTAAATCTTGAAGGGATACAAGCCAATATAAATCCTCAATACTTTGGAAACACAAACTAGTTTAGAAGGCAAAATAATCCACCTCAAGTTTTTCAGATCAAAGAGTTCAAGCCCCTTTCCAGAATAATATATTTTATGAATAAAATGAAGAAAAAGAGGTGGAAGGAGTAGAACCAGAGATTCATTGCGTTACAAATAAACTTGCCTAACCTCATCTTACTCAAAGTGAGTATTAGGAAAACTTGATGTGTAACCAGATAGATGAATTGGCTAAAGAAGATCAGGTTTATCAAAGAGAAGGTAAAAATATATATATATATAACTTGAGATCAAAACAGAATGTTGAGAAGAAAAATACATCCCCTTAGTCCAAAAAGACATATTTTCCTGTGAAAGCATCCCCTGCCAAAGAAATAGAAGGACAAAGCAAACAACCAGTGATAAAATCTCTTGCACACGAAGTGAAAGATGCTGAAAAATATCTGTCTAATTTCAATTTTGAGCATGAAATTCAAAACATTAATATTCATGTTCCCTTGCTTGAGCTAGTAAAAAATGAAGGGTTCAAAAAATCCTTTTTGAAGGTTCTGCAGCCCACATCTCATCCAACTCCTTCAGATTCTATCAATCTACAAGATGAGAAGCCTCCAGTCATATTGGGGCCCATGGTGGAAGGTAGAGATGATTCTTCTCCTCCATTTTACACTTCTTTGAATGTGCATAAAAATATCTTTCACAATTGTCTTATGGATTCGAATGCATCCCATAATTTGATGCCTAAGACTGTGATGGATGAATTGGGCTTAGAAATCACTAAAAAATATCATGACATGTACTCTTTTGACTCAAGGAAAAAAATGTGTCTTGGGGTTATTAAAGATCTAGGTGTCACACTTTTCCAACTGCCTATGAAAAGCATGGTCATGGTCATTGTAGTTGCATATGTACCCCTCAAATTTGGGATTTTTTTCTATAGATCATGGATCAAGAAGTTAGGAGGAACTTTACAAATGGATCTTTCTTATGCTACAATACCAGTCTTTGGGGGTGAGCACATGATATTGTATAGAGAATCTCAACTGACATATACCATTAGTGATGAGATAAATCCTACAAACCATACCATCTATGTTTTGTATACTGATTTGGGGTCTAATATTCGTGATCTTACTAATTCCCCTTAGCCACCCTTAGAGATAAAAAATAAACCATCAACAAAATGTGAAATAACTGGACAGAGTGTTCAGTTGTGGAAGATGTATTTTGATGGTTCATATTCTAAATATGCAGGTGGTGCAAGAAAAATATTCATATCTCCCTCAAAAGAAGTCATAACCTTGTCATTCGAACTGGAGTTTGAGGTGACAAATAATATTTTAGAATATGAGGCCCTGATTATGGGACTCAAGGCTGCAAATGACATGAAGATTGAGGGTCTAACAATATTTGGTGATGCTGAGTTGATTGTGTAGCAGGTAAAAACCATTTATTAGACTAAGCATGCTAGGTTAAGGTCCTACATAAAAGAAGTTTGGGATATGGTAGACAACTTTTTCTCAACATTCAACATTTCTTAGATTCCTAGGAGCGCTAATTCAATAGCTAATTCATTGGTTGTTTCTGCACGTAATTTCAAAGTTCCCCTGCCTTTCAAGATCAAATATGATGTTGAGATAAAATACAGGCCTGCCATTCCTGACAATGTCAAGCACTGGAAGGTTTTTGAAGATGATGAAGAATTAAAATGGTTTTTGGAAACAATGGATGAATTTTATGCCCTGCATATTGACCAAGATTTAGATGATGGTCAAAATTTGCATGCTGATAAATTTCTGAATAAAATTGCAGTTCATAAAAGTGTTCAATTGCCTGGTAATCACATTCCTAAGGGGTTGGTTCCTTTAGAAAGTCTCTTTGATAATAATCATGTTTCTATTAAAATTAAAAGTTCTAAAGAAAATGTAGACCTAATAGATTGTAATTTAGGCATTGAAGAAGAGCCCAAACATGTAAAATTGTCCAAGAGTTTATCATAAAATCAGAGGGCTAAATATGTCAAATTGTTGAAAGAATTTTATGATGTATTTGCATGGAAGTATGAATACTTGAAGACTTATGATACCAACATCATTGAACATAGGATACCTTTAAAACATGACACTTAGACTTTCAAACAAAAGCTCAGGCAGATTAATCCAATGCTATTGCATATTATGGAGAAAGAGGTTAAGAAGTTGCTTGATACTCAAATCATTATACCTCTGAGGTATTCTAATTGGGTAGATAATTTGGTCCCTGTCAAAAATAAGAATGGTGAGATTATGGTTTGTGTTGATTTCAGGAATCTAAATAGGTGTTTTAGAAAGGACAACTATCCTTTACCCAAGATGGAACACATTTTGCAAAGGGTGACAAACTCAATGAATATTTCAATGATTGATGGGTTTTTAGGCTACAATCATATTTCTATGTTTCCATAGGACATAGAGAAGACAACATTTACCACTCCCTGGGGTACATTCATGTATGCTATGATGCCATTTGGTCTAATGAATGGAGGGGAAACTTTCCAGCATGCAATGGACATTGAATTTATTGGGGAGAAAGACAAGTTTGTGGTTATCTATCTGGATGAAATTGCAGTGTTTTCCAAGTCTGACCAAGAGCATTACCAACATATTATTAAAGTGTTTTTGAGGTGCAAAAAGTATGGTCTGTCCATAAATCCCGAAAAAAAACTCTTTTTTCCATGAAGGAGGGTAAGCTACTAGGAAACATTGTCTCGGATGAGGGTGTGAAGATTGACCCCAATAGGGTAGAGGCTATCAAAAATCTTTCTATTCCAATGTCTAAGAAAGAAATTCAGTCCTTCTTAAGTAAAATAAACTTTTTGAGGAGATTTATATCTAACTTTGCTGAGCCAGTGAAGTTTATCACTGCCATGTTGAGAAAAGGAAATGGAGTCAAGTGGACACTAAAAGCTAGGATTTCTTTTGAGAAGATAATGCAAGCATTGGTTGATTCCCTGGTTCTAATAAGTCCTGATTACTCAAAGGAATTTCATATTTTTTCCTTTGCCTCTAATGATACACTAGGTGTTGTCCTTCTTCAGAAGAATTCAGATGGTATGGAAAAGTCTATTTCCTTCTTCAGTAAGGATTTGAGAGATGTTGAAGTTAGGTGGGATATAATGGAATAGAAAGGTTATGCTTTATTCAAATATCTTAAGGATTTTAGGGTGTATGTTCTCCACTCAAAAACCATTTCTTATGTTCCCTCAAGTTTTGTTAAAGAAATTATGATTCATCTTGATATTGATGGGAAAAGAAGCAAGTGGATTGCTAAGATTTTAGAGTTTAATCTAGAGGTGAAGCCCACCAAGATGATAAAAGGTAAGGGGTTAGCTAGGTTTCTAGTTGAATCGAATTGTAAATCATTGGGAGTGAATTTCATGGGCACTAACTCTGTAAATCATCAGCCTCGAATTTAGAATAACAACCTGCAAATTAACTCAAAGTTGGCAGAATGCAATTGGTACAAAGATGTCATCTATTTCTTACAAAATTGCAACCTCCTGTTGGACTTGAGAAGGCTAAGGTAAGATATCTAAAACTCAAGGCAGTCAAGTATTGCATTGTTGATAAGATGTTATATTGGAAGGATCCTTCTGGGATTCTATTAAGATGTTTAGATCCTGAGGAAGAAAAACAAATTATGATTGAATTTAACGGTATTTTATGTTGGGGTCATCACTTCTGAAGAACCACATCATACAATATACTATGATCTCAGTATTTTTGGCCTAATTTATTCACTGATGCATGTAAAAATACCAGAACATGTGATGAATGTCAGAGATTCATAGGTAAACAAAAGCTCAATTATTTTCCTCTGAAACCAATTTTGGTATCTGGTCCTATCCAACAGTGGGGATTGTATTTTATTGGAGAAATTAATCCATCCTCTAATGGTCAACACCGTTGGACTCTCACTGCTACATATTACTTTACTAAATGGATATAATCCATTACCACCAAGATTAATGCAACACACAAAGTAATCATTATTTTCTTAGAATATATTATGTCAAGATTTGGTAGCCCAAATAAAATTGTCATTGATAATGCATCAGCCTTCAATGTTGATCCCCTGGTGAAGTTTTGTGAAAAATTCAGGATTCAACTTATCCATTCCACTCCATACTACCCTCAAGGTAATGGATTAACAAATTTCTCCAACAAGAGCTTAGTGAAGATCATCAAAAATTTGTTGGAAGACAATAAAAAGTCATGGGATTATAAGTTGAAGTTTTCCCTTTGGGAGACAGAGTAAAAACTAAGAGGTCAATTGGTACCACACCATTCCAACTCGTTTATGAAACAAAATATTGTTTCCCTGCATAGTTAACTTTACCTGTGGAAAAATTTCTTCAAGATCAAGAAGGGGAACCAGATGACATGGTCAGAAGGATGCATCAATTTGTGGAAGTGAAAAAAACTAGAGAGAAGATATTTGACAAAGCATGAAATCATCAACAAAAAATTAAAGAAGTTTTTGAAAAGAAAGTAAAGAAGGAATGTTTTTAGCTTGGAGACATGGTGCTCAAGTGGGATGCTCAAAGGCAAGATAAAGGAAAGAATGGTAAGTTTGAAGCTATATGGGTAGGCCCTTTTAATATTTATGAATACTTGCACAATAACACTTTTAAGATGAAGAACTTGCAAGGTGATAAAATTTCTGGTGGCTCGGTCAATGGGAATTTTCTCAAAAAATACTTTTACTAAATCCATGGGTGGATTTATTCCATTGTAAATACCAGTGTGTTTAGTTAGTTTTTTTTTTATTATTATTAAATAATGACTCCATGCCCAATGGATAAGGCACTAGAACTGCAATGTTCTTGGAGCCTAGAGCCAAATGTTAACACATAGGATGTACATGATTCAAGGTTTTTCAAATTTTTTAAACTTCGATTAGTTTAGTCTCAAAAGGATACCATTAGTCTTTGTCAATCATGCGATCAATCCTTATTGTATGAGTCATTTGTTTAATCTTGTAGGTTTAAGTCATAGGGTCATGTTCTCAGAGGTTTTTAAGTCGTGGTTCATGTCAAATAAATCATGTTTTGATTTTCTTTTAAGACTATAAAGATGATCAGATTACATTTATGAAATTCTTGGTGTCATGATGGTGGTTGTCATCATTAGAAAAAGAGGGAAAGTATTGGTCATATTTTTATAGTTTAAAGGTCACCATCAAGTGTTATGTCTAAAACAAGTGTACAAGAGGTCTTAAAGATATACCCAACCATTTAAGTGTTGTGTCAGTTGTCAAATCACATGTGTTGAAAACTCTCCTAAAATTTCATAGTGATTCAAAAAATAGATCATGCGCCAAATATTTCATGATTATGATTTTGCAAATGTGTTTGATGATGGATTCTAGTTTTTAGCGCCATCTCCTCATCAATCATATTCAAAGGTTCGGTTTCAAGAGGAGGATTTATCATTTTTATGTTCATTTCCATTTGCAAAGAATGTGTTGCAGACTAGTTCATTTCGCTGTGAATTATCAGTGCGTTGCAAATTGCTTATCGCTGCGAAATCTCTGTAGCGGTTGATGGTGGATTAAAAGCTTAAAGTACTGTCAGTTTGGTTTTCTGCAACAAGGAGTGATATTTATATACCAGGTGATTTTTTTTATGTTCAAATTCCACTGCCTGAAAACGTATTATCATCAAACCCTAGTTGTTGCAAGATTTCCTTAATCAGGTCATACCCTCTCAGTTTAAATCATTCATGCAGTCTTTGTTACTTGTTTTCATCATCCAAATGCAAGCTTATATTTATTTCTTGTAACCACTGTATATTGCTTCTAATTGTTATTGCTACGAACTATTAGCCTTTCGAACTGGATGCACTATGAATCCCCTATTTTTATCAGTTGATAAAACCTTAGCTAACCTTGTTTTCACTCAGGTTTGAAAAAAATCATTTCACTCAAGATCAAATTCCTCTCCATACCTTTGAAATTTCAAACCCTTCGCATGAAAACCCTAGTCTAAAATTCATTGCTGCAAACTTAATCAGCGCGTTGTGAACTGAGAAATCACGCTGCAAACTCCCTGTTTTATGCAGTTCCTCCAAAATTTTGTTTATTTGAGATTTCATCCAATTTTTGGTTGTCATATTTTCCTCCAATATCCTAGATTCAATCTTATTTTAGTTTCTGCAGTGTTTCTTTAGCATAAAATCCTTTTGACAACTAACCCTATTTTTTTCAAAATCAAGCATTAAAACCCTAAATTCATCAGTTTCCATCACATACTCTAGTAGAAACTATTATCAGAGGGGAGATTTTTGACTTAGCTATCATGGACACTCAAAAAGGGAAGAAGATTCATAAAGGAGGGGAGATTGTCATAGCTAAGCCCCATGACCTGCAACTAATCAATTTAGATCCATTTTTCAGAGAGGCATTTCAGAGAGTGGGTTGCCTAGTTTTTTGTGAGAAGATGCAGAGAGGACACCCTGAGGTTGCCAAGCAGTTTGCATTGAATTTCAATGGGGTAAATACCAAATTTGGTACAATGGATTTTGAGTTTATAGAGAAGTCCATTTCTACAGCTACAGAGATACCAGTTCAGGGAGAAAAATGGTTCAAGGCCATGTCTCAAAAGTCTACATTTTCTAAATATTTCTTAAATCTTGAATATCAAGAAGATAACCTATCCAAGGGAGTGCCTAGATATCATATGCTAGAGTATTTTGATAAGATGCTCAAATTCATTTAGAGGTATTTTACTTGTGAAGGTAGGTTTAATATGGTATACAAATACCATCTTAGACTATTACTGTATATTACTGGAAAAGAGCCCTTGAATCTAACCTTTTATTTGCTCAAAATCCTTGGGAAGATGTCAGATAGAGTTCAATCCAACTACAAGCAGGTGGATACCAACATTTCCATTATGGTTTGATCAAGATGCTAGTGTTAGAAGAACTGAAAAAGACTAATAGTTATTGGGATGATTTCCTAGTTGCATCAAGATTTCAGCAAGATTTTGTAAACACACCAAAAACAAAGAGAAAGACACCTACCTATGTTGAAAAGATTGTGCACACAGAGTCTAGTAAAAGGAGGAAGATGGTTAAAAAGGATAAGTGATCTCAGTCAACTGATAAGATAGGTGAAGGCCCTTCATAACCTCTTGATGAAGAAAATTCTCCTATGGTAGAGTGTTCACCTATGGAGACATCCTCTAGCAAAGAAAGGAATCTAAATGGAAAGGAATTTTTTTTTGGTCCACATGTTGCTACAGAATATGTCATTCCTAGAAGACCATTCACCAGATCAACAACAAGGAAGCATGACTCTATTGAAGAGGGTTCATCCAGAGCACCAGCTCAACAAATAGTCAAAACCAAGCCTCTTAAAGAGCCAAAAGAAATTATTGAGATCAAGTCTCTTTCTGATGAAAGTGATCCCACTTTCAAAAGGCTCAGGAGGTAGCTAAAAGATGTAAGGGATGAGAATGAGTAGTTGAAAAAGGAAAATCTGAAGGCCAAGATTAAGCTAAAGGGAAATATAGATATGTGTCAAAAAACTATTACAAAGGAAAAACACATGGTTAAGAGATCCTTACCTCTGAATAGGAAAATGAAGACTGTGTACAGGAAGAATAGAGCTTATCAAGCTGAAAACAAGAAGTTGAAGGAGGAAGTGCAACAGTTGAAGGAGGAGATTTCAAAAAGGAACTTGGACATGTTGGCTTGGGTGGCCACTAGGAGATGAAGATGAAGCATCATATCTGCATCAATATAATCAGTTTTTCTATGGTGTCTTATATATGTAGGGTTATAACCCTAAGGAGTATTTTTGTCTTATGCTGCTATAATTATGCCCATATGTTATTTTTGCAAGTCACTTTCATGATTTATAGGTTGTAGCATGAATTAACAACGGTTTTAAGGTTTCCTGCACAGTTTTGGCATCAATTGCTATGTTTGAAGGAAAAATGACATCTACAAGAAAGTTCGCAGTGCATCCTATTGAAGGCAGTGCAAGCTGCTAAAATTGAAACAGTTTGCAACGCACTCATTGTGAACTTGACAATTAGTTGGAATTCGAGTTGTAGGAGGGCTGCCACATGTCATAAGAGGTTTGAGTAACTCCTAAGAGATCAATTAGACATCAAGGGACACTTGTGACTAATATCTAGCTCCATTAAATCTTCATGCAATGACTTGGCTGCAATTTTATTTATTACTACCAACAACCTCCTAAAATCCAGCAGTTTGTTAGATTTTGGTTTGTTTTTCTGATGCCACACCTCTCGCAGGTGAAAAATCCAATGTAGGAGTTAGGTGGCGACTCCTAGAGGGATTTTTGAAGTTATTTTCTATTTAATATGTAATCTGACTCCATAGGAGGGTTCAAGTGGTTTTTTAGAGAACTCATATCTTTTGTTTAATACTATAAGTTTCCATACGATGTATGCACAGACTTAAGAATCTTGGATAATTGAAGATCAACTCCTTTTATACTAGCACATGCTATATTCTTGTCTTGCTTTGATGTTTGCTATTGATGAAATATTTGTCTTTAGTACTTGTTCGTGAATGCAATGAATGATTTACTGTTTATTTATTGGTGCAAGTGTTGTCAGAGCACACTTTCTTATTGATTAGGAGGTTCCTTCTTGATAAGAATTTTACTCCATATGTCTCAGAAGTACTTGATGTAACCTTGTGCATATACTTCATGTATTTCTTCATATTCTTCCATCTTTCCATTTATTTTCTAAATATCGGTCTGAGATTGTTCAATCCTTGCTAGTTGGAGTATGTTTTGTGGAACTTTTGTGTTGATATTTTAAACTGAATATCTCATCCATTTGTTACACATGAACTAAAACCTTTATCTTTACAAAACCACAAATCTATGATGGGTATTAGGCTTGCACCTATAATAATCTAAGTGTGACTTGTAGTGCTAACAAGTGGATCCCGGGAGATACAGGAAGTTGATAGGGCACTTGATGTATTTGGTCAACAATAGGCCAGATATATGTTTTTCTATGAACACCTTGAGTATGTTCATGGTGGAGTCGAGGTAGGTGCATTGGATAATAGTGAAGCATGTGGTCAAGTGCTTGAGAGGTATAATGGAGTATGGGTTGAGGTATCTTGGAGGTGATGGAGTGAGGATGTAGGGATATTTAGACTCATATTGGGAGTGCAATAGATAGGAAGAGAACCTCAAGGTGTTTTCTTCATCTTAGGATCAGTAGTGATCACATTGTTCAGTAGGAAGCATACTTTTGTAGCACTTAGCTCAATAGAGGTAGAGTATATGGCAATGATTATGGCTAGATGTGAAGTCATTTCTCATCGCAAATTACTTACAGATTTATTTGATCAGGATTTGGAGCCCATAGTGATATACTGTGATAATCAAAGATGTATTAAACTCTATGAGAATCTAGTATTCCATGACATGTCCAAGCATATTGATATAAGGTGTCATTTCATCCGAGATAGGATGCAAAAGGGAATAGTCAAGCTTTAGTATGTTTCCATAGATGAGCGGGTTGCAGATATTTTGACCAAGCCCTTGGTTAAAGGGAAGTCTGTGTTCTTCACGGACAAACTTGGATTGGTGCAAAATGCCTTCCTCACTAAGAGGGAGGGTTGATGTTTGTAGCATCAGATATGTACTTCCACACAAGTTTAAGTGTCTAAAGTGTGGCAATTGTGCAAATCCTTCTACCTTGATTCTTTAATTTAATTAAATGAATTATTAAATTAAAGTTCTTTTATTAATTAGTTGATTTTATTTAGTGAAATGATAAAGTTATTAGCATTACTGAATTAAATCTTAGCCATTGATCTCAAGTGAGGTGAGATGTAATCTCAATTGTCAATCACTTTGGAGATTAGGGTTAGGTCATGACTCAAGATTATAAAAGAAAGGTTGGGGTAAAGAGGGGAGATTGATTGTTTTGACATAGAGAGCAGAGAAGGATTTTTTCTCAAGAAGATATTGGATAGGTGGAGAAGGATTTTCATCTATAGATTAGTATAGGTCAGGGAAAAGAGAGAACAAAGGTAGTCACAAGTGGGTTTCAACAAATTAGAGCCAGAGTAGTAGGTTTGCGCTATACAAATTTTTCCGTACAGTGTTTGTACACAGGTTTTAGTTGAGACAATACCATATATGCGGATTTTCTTAAGGAAAGGCGTGTACATCTTGAAAAACATGAAAGTTCGAGGTCGTACAACAAACCAAGAATTGCTAGGGTTTGCATGTGTTGTCAAAACTTTTTTGTATTTTCTCTGTGGGCCATTTTCCTAGTAAGAGAGCCCTTGTAATCTTTTAATTTATTTGAATGATACGCTTAGTTGATGTGCATAATATCTTTGTGTATTGTGTATGAAATTTTGGTTTCTAGTATTGCTTCCACTATTTATTTGAGTTGATTATTCCAACAAGTGTATTATGTTTTGTGAGTTGTTAATTTGATTTACATCAAAGAAATCACTAGATAACAAGATACCTAGGTCCCAGGTCCCGGAGTAGGAATTTCAACACTGATTTGGTGTTAATCACCTTTCATATGGGTTCTTGTTATAATTTTTAGTTCAGTTTATATCTGATATTCTGGGGTTTTAAGTTTGGCAGAGAATGCTACAAGTCAATGCTCTTTTGAGCAGATATATCCAATGTATATTTTGATTTCAACTAGAAATAACAAATATAATGATTTTTTTTGGAAATAAAAAATAATCTTAGTTAAATTATACGATGAGTTATTATTGCATTTACAATTTAATTATATATATTTTGATTTCAACTAGAAATAACAAATATAATGATTTTTTTTTTAAATAAAAAATAATCTTATTTAAATTATACAATAAGTTATTATTGCAATTAAATTGTATTGTTGATGTTGTTATGTTGAATATGTTAATTTATAATTAGAAGATAATTAAATCAATATGTTAATTTATAATTAAATCAATATCTTTTATAGATCACTAAAATTAATCCGATGAAAAAAGATCACTAAAATTAAATTCTAACTATTTATATTTGAATTTTTTTATAATTAAATCAATATCTTTTATATTGTGCTTTTAGTAGGAAATATAAAAGAGCAATATTTACAATTTATTTTGTAACATTGAAGAATAATATTTAAAATTTATTTTTTTATTTATTATAAAAATATTAAAAGAATATGTTAAGATTATTTTTATATTTTAAATTTATTTAAAAATATAAATTAGTCATCTTAATTTAGGAAAAAAAATTATTGCATGTTAATGAATAAGTATTCATGATTTATTATATTTTTTTAGCACATAATAATAGATTTTAATCCAGTCATTTGAGTTTAGCTTTGGTGGTTGAGAGGAATGATTGTTATCATTCCCACTCAGATTAATTCTTTTGAATATCAACAAACATGAGTTTATATACATGTAAAGAGATTTTTACATATGTTAGCACTCTGTAATTTATCAGGATGAGGAAGACATTGACAGAGGTAACCACAAACCGATTTGGAGTCCAGGATCTAACCCTCCTAGACCCAGAGAGGGCACTCTCTATAAGATTTAGCTTTGTTTTAAAGAATATATTAGGCTAGCTATCTAGTTTAGGGTTGGGTTTTTTTATTGGAATTGGTCGAAACAGGAAGGAAAGCCATTAGGAAATGGAGTCACAAGCTGAAGTTCAGTCAAGGGTCAGTTCTACAGACAACCCTACAGGGCAAGGTAAGCATTATTGTTGGATGATTTGATGTTGATTTTCGATTTGGAGGAAAAAGGTGAGAGGACCAGGTTATAATAGGGAAATAAAGAATCCTGGAATTAACCCTTAAGCAAAAAATATTGATAATTATGTCTAAGCCATAATCATTGTGTATATCTCAACAAATTCAGTCTTTAAACTTATTAACATAATTTAGAATATGAATAACTTAATAAACACAATGGAAACAAATTACAATGACAGAATAACTTCACCACCAACATTGACACATGAATCTTGTAACTGCTGCAGTTGTATTATTGGATTGATGAATTGTGGCTCTGTGAGCTAATTACAATAATGTTAGATTGATGAACTGTGGCTCTATGAGCTAATTACAATAATGAGCACTTTTTCCTTCAACAAATCTTAACCTCTCATTACATCAAAATTACAATATATATATATATATATATATATATATATATATATATATATATATATATATAAAATTCCTCAAGATCAGGGGTTCGAATCTAATTGATCCCCAAAAAAGAGCAGTATGTTACATTAAAATATGGCACTGTATCCCCAAAAAATAGACCAAACAACTGCAAAAATAGGGTCAAATACTTGATCATATATTTAAAATCTTGACAGATGTTACAAAAAGGGAGGAGGTGTTTGTACATAAACTCGTATTGGGGAACAACCTCCCTCTGTTTTTTGAAATTCGTCTCCAGCTCTCCAGAATCTGCATTTGAAAAAGATGAGTAAAATAGGAAGCAAATAAATCCTTAAAATAGGCCCCAAATATGGTCTCAATTCTCCCAATCCATAGCAACTGTGCAAAATCTGGGAGAAATTATTGTTCTTTGGCCTGTGATGAGAAAAAACCTATTTCGATTTTTCAAAATTCTCCCTGGTTTTCCTAGAGATCACCTAGTTAGGAGACAAAGTACTGAAATGGGACTCAAAGAATGAGGAAAAGGGAAAGCATGGAAAATTTGAGAATCTATGGAAAGGTCCATTCACAATACATGCCTACAGAGGAAGCAATGCATTTTTTATCAAATATATGGATGGAGAAGACCTGCATGGAGGACCTACCAATGGAAGAATGTGCAAGCACTATGTTTCACAGGAATAAAAAACAATTATGTCATCCAAGTATATAACAATGAATCTTCCAAGTTCATCCACAAAAGCAATATACATTGCTCTCTGAAATGTGGCCCCATCATTCATTAAACCAAAAAGAATTTTCACATACATGAAAGTGCCCCAAGGTGTAGTAAACAATGTTTTCTCCTGATCATCAGGGTGGACTAACACTTGGTTGTGGCTTGAAAAACCATCTAATAAAGAAATTCTACTGGATCCAACTACCTTCTGCAAAATATGGTCCATTTTGGGAAAGGGATAGTTTTCCTTAAGAGAGACTCTATTGAGGTTACAATATGATTTCTCCACTCTTCTTTCTGGTAGGGACTAAATTGGACACCCATTTAGAAAACATTAATGGGACAATGATTTTGGCATCAAACATCTTCTTTATTTCCTTTTCAATTAGAGGCATCAACTTTGGGTTAATTCTCCTAAGTTTTTGTTTGAAAGGATTATGATCTTCTTTTATGGGGATTTTATGTTGTATAATGCTAGTATCATAGGATTTTAGATCTTCATAACTCCATGCAAAAACATCTATGAATTCTTTGAACAATTCTATATATTTATGTTTTTGAGCAGGAGGTAAAGATTTGGACAATTTAATCATTTTTGGTTCCTATGCAGTTCCTATGTTATAGTCCTGAACTTCTTTTCTAGTAGGTTCATTTTTTGGGTTTTTAGCTACATCATCAAAATCAAACAATTATTCCAATGGGACTAATCCTCTAGGCAGAACATTATCTTTTAATTGCAAAAAATGCATATTTTCTTGTTTTTCATTTATTTCTTCTAAATCTATCTTATTTACACTTTCTTTTTCATCATCAATATCTACATCAATATTTGCACATTCGAACTCATTTTTTGATTGCAGAAAATCATCAATATGTTCATCATTACCAAAAACTTGTCAATACATGATATTGTATGGGACACAAGTTCTTCATTTCACCTCAACCGTATACTGGCGATTAGGATGAAATGGTATCTTACAAGTGGCTGATGAGGTATCCAGATCATCAATAAGTATGTTTTGGCCTCTGGGAATCACCTGCAAATCATATTCAGTAAAGCACTTCAAGAAATATAGAACAACATTTTTGTAGGCCCTCAATCTTGGGTGTTTGGCAGAGTACTCACCTTTGGCCTATTTTATTATGTGTTCAGAATCACCTCTTATTGAAATTCTCTTAGCACCAAGATTTTTTAACAATTTCAAACCTAACATTAATGCTTCATACTCGTCTATATTGTTGTTGCACTGAAAATTCAATTTGTAGGCATGGATTTCTGTATATCTTGCTTTTAAATTTGAAACCCACAATCCATCTCCTGATCCTTTCTTGACGACAACACCATCAAAGTCTAAACTCCACAGAGGTTTAGTTGGTTCATCAGATTGTACCATCATTGTTTATCTTCTTCAGGGACTGTTTTGTTTTCCTCCACGTTATAAACATCATCCTCCAAATTTGCAATTTGTCTTTTCATGTCTCCATCATTATATAAAGTAAAATATTCAAGATCAGAATGAACATAGTATAATGGGTAGTTATGTGGTTTCTCTTGACTATTGACCATGTATTTCACCAGTGTATCCTTGTATAATCTTCTCTGTTGACCAAATAATGGGATGGTGGCATAAGACATGTCCAGTTGTAGGGTACCCTGTAATTTGGCTCCCCATGATCAGACAACAACATGCCATACTTTGGAGGTATGTCTGCAACAACAATGTCCATTATCATGATTTTGGCTGGGATTTGTGCCAAAGTAATACACAAATCTTTGATTATATGTATGCATTTAACTTTACTTGAATCAAAAGAATATAAATCCTTGAAAGGTATAGTGATATCAAGTCCCAATTTATCCATCACATCCTTAGGCATAAGGTTGTGAGAAGCACCAGAATCTAGCATGGCATTGTGCAAAGTCTTATCATGAATATTTAAGTTGATGTAAAAAGGAGGAAAAAAACCACTTTCATGTTTTCCATCAACTTCCAGCCCAAAAAACAACTCTGGTTGATCATCAACAATGTTCATTGTGTTTGTACCCATTCCTGGTTCTATGTTCAGGGCTTTGATCACTTGTGATCTATAAGCATTCGTGTTCATTAATTTTTTCAGAGGAATAGGTATTTTGATTTTAGCCAATTCACTTTCGATACTAAATGAGATAGGAGTTTTATTTTGATTAGGAAGATATTATTTCTCAACAACATTCTTTTGTGTAGTATCTTTGGGCTGAATGGTGGAGGGAACATTAGTTTGAGTTGTATTTAGTACAGAGTCATAAGTTCTTTTTGTTGGGACCTCTGAGTTTTTCTTTTCAGGAAATTTCTTGGCAGGTGTATTTGATGTATTCTTAAAGTCAAAAGTTTTCTTGGTTGGATTATCATTAGACTTCTTACTTCTCAAGTTGTACTAACTATGAAATTCCATTATTGCATTTTCAAAAGCTTTTTGTTCTGATTCTTCCTCATCGAATTTAGTTTGTGAAAGCAGGAAAATATCTTGTTCTTCTTGGGTAAGAAAAATAGAATCATTATCATTTATTCCCATAATATTAATGTGAACATCATCAAGTCCCTCAATTGTTTCTTCCCCCCCATCAACATAGTTTTCTTGAAAAGGTGGCCTAATCTGTTGATCAGGGCCTCTTTGTTCTATAGGTTCTCTTTGTCTGATTTGGGGAGGATTTCTCCTGAAATTAGGATTTTTTATTTGAGGACCAGGTTGATTTTCTCTAGGTGGGTTCCTATTAGTTATTTCTAATCTTTCCATCATTCTTTCCATAGTTCTAACTAAGGAGTCTATTTTAGCATCAATAGTGGAAGTGGATGGTTCTTCCTTGATAGTTTCTCTCCTTTCTATTCTTTGTCTAGCTCTCTTAGCCAACAGATTTGCCTCTACACTCACAACACATCTTTGCATTTATTCCAAAGTTGCAGGGTTTCTCTCTCTCTCAATTGGTAGGACATGTCAGCATCAAAACCATCAGGGAAATTAATCAAAGCTAAGCTTTGAGTAGGTTTAATGTTAGTTGGAATTGCATTATAAATATTGTTGAAGCGAGTGCAATAATCAAGTACACTTTCCCCTTGGTTTATTTTGATACTTTCATATTCAGATAGTATTTGAAGTGGATTTTTCTTTACTTCCCATCTATTGAGAAAAGACTAGTGAAAGGCAGTAATATCATTAAGGCTAGAAGCTAGTAAGGCTTTGAATCATTTCTTAACATCACTAGTTAAACTTTGGGAAAAGAGTCTCATTTGGACATATGCCTCATATACTTCTTGGAGGTCGAAGAAGTCATTCATTTTGCCAACATGTTGTTGTGCAGTCATGCTTTCAGTGCCATCAAACTGAGGAATCCTAGTTTGATAATCCTGGGGCATATTATGTAAAGGATAAGCCAAAACAAGGGGAGCATATATTGCTTCCATGATTGGTGGAGGAGGTTGGATAGCAGGAACTCCTATAGTAGGATGGATGGTAACCTGTATAATCGTTGGAGAAGTGGTGGAAGATGTTGAAGAAGCAGGGTTGGAAGCTATAGGATGAATCAATTGAGGATTAACAAAAGAGGCAAATATGGATAGGGCATAAAGTTCAACAAACTGTTGAATGTAAGCTTTGTGCAAAGTTTGATCAAAGTCTGATGCTAGATATTGCAATTTCTTAAAATATTGAATGATTTTTTTATCAAGATCTACTCCAGGAGAGTGTCTTTCAGGGGTTCTAGGTTGGAGGATAGCTTGATCTAAAACTATTTCATCTAATAAGCTATCAGATTTGGTTATGAAAAGGCTATGTTCAAAAGGTAGATCAAACTGGATGTCTTGGATTGTGACAAACTTCTCTGGAAGAGAGGTGGTCATAGGAAGAGGACTACTACTCCCTTGACTTTCTGTTGTACTTCTTTTTCTAATTATTTTTTCTGGATTATGTACTACATTTACATGTTCTGGATTAGGGTGAGATCTAGTATGAATTCTTTTTGGAGCCATAACTTAAACTTTTAGAAACCTAATTAATTATTTACACATTTTAACAACCTCTGAACATTTATCTCTTGAAATTTAGATCTTTGGTTGCTCAGAACTAAAGTTTTCTTATCTAGGGAAGAAAATTCATAAAGTTGCAAAATTTGTTCAGTTCCCCAGTATGGTCGCCACTATGTTATCACTATGTAATTTCCAGAGGTTGTATAAGGGTAGAATAATTTGATAGAGGTAACCACCAAAACCACTTTTGAAGCTGGGATCTATCCCTGCCAGCTTCAGAGAGGGACCTCTCTGTATGATTTAGATTTATTTAAGTTTTTAGATGTTAGGCTAGTTATGACAGCCCAAAATTGTTTGTTTTTTGTAATAATTAGCTGAATGAATGCTTAATTTTCCATTGGGTTGTGGGGTTTGTATTTAAAGATGAGGATTAGATTCTGATTTTTATGAGGTTTTCTTCACAGGGAAGGGTAGTAAAACTGTTGGATCTATTGAGATTAAATGAGATGAATAATATATAAAAAGAGATGAAAGTCCACTAAGAAAAGGAGAAGTTAAGAATTCCCTTGCTCAATTTCAGATGAAACCTTACAGATCATTAAAAAAATAGAGACATAGTATACAAGATAAATTATGTTCTATTGACTTTATTTTAATGATTAGAATTTGAAATACATAAATGATCATAGAGAATAAGAAAACATTCAACAAAGAGAGAGAGAGAGAGAGAGAGACATCGCCAACAATCTGACACAAGAATCCTGTGAATAATCCTGTTTCATTACTGGTCGATCCTTTGAAAAATTGCACAATAGCTCCTAGGTGCAAAAATCAACCCTCAATACTTCGAAGGAAGAAGTATTTATAAAACTATTTACATCAGATCCTATCATAAATGACTAGGATATTATGGAGGAAATATCTAACTAATCAAATCTCAAATTACAAAAATATAGGAATTTTGTTGATTTGCTCGGATCTGTGGTGTTGATTTGGTGGAAAGTGGTTGGTGATTCATATCTTTGACTTTAGTTGGCTACTCCATGCTGACTCGAACCTCAAAATTTTCTTTACTCAAGTAAAGAGCATAGATCTTCCCATCTCTTTTTATCTGGGATGGAAATCTTGAGTAACTTTCTATATATCTCATCCATTTCAGTATACTTGGCAAAAGTAGGCTTGGTGATGAAGATATGTTTTATTGCATGTTGGATACTCAGGTCCAACTATAATGTCTCTAGGAAATATTTACTAGTAATGCTTCTCTATATACGTGCAAATTTGGAACTGTCCTTTGCCACTGCACTGATTTTATGTTTGTAATATGACAGAGTGATTAGCTTGTCATTGAATACTAATAGTCCAGGGAGACCTTTCTTATGTAGTACTTCAATCTTACTGAAAAATCTTTGCACTCCAATGTCCATCACTTGATCCTTTTCTTCTAGCTGCAACAGCAATCCTTTCTTGGTCAAGACCTTTTTGATCTCAAGGATGGTCTCTGTCCTTTCTTCAATTTTTATTTCTTCTAACTCCTTTTTTTTGGAGTTTAGGAATCTGATGAGTTCAATGGCCTCTCTAGGTCTTTCTCCTAGATCTTCTTTGATTTTCCCAATTTTTTCTCTGCCCTTCGATACCAATTCATGCTATTCAAATATGATCTGTATGGATGGCCAAATTTCCACCATAGACTTGCTGATATCCACCCAAATGTTTTCCTTTGCTTGGGATAAGGCCTTTTCCATGAAAATCTATTTCTGTAGCTGTTGTAGTTGTTGACTAATCCTTTGAGACTTATGCATTTATGCATGGTGACTGGCTTGAAACATTGACTTCAGATCTTAGAGGCTTTTCACATCATCTTACAGTTTTCTGATCTCCTCCCCTTGGAGAGACATGTCTTCCATGGAATTCATAAGTTTCTCAGGTGCATCTAGAACTTGTATTGGGATTGTTGACGGAATTTTTTCTGATGTAGATGCTTCTACTATTCTAATTACTGTCAGAGGGACTGCCTCCAGTGGGATCATGGCCATCTATACACTATGTTCCTTCTCCTTTACCAGTTTATCCATTTGTTCTTGCATCTCCCTTATCTGTGCATTATGTTCCATGATAATCTTCAACATTTCTTCTTTGTGGCCTTTTGTTTCAACCACCTCTTTGGCTTGTGAATCTTCTGTAGCTGGAAGCTTCAGTTGCTTTCTCAAGGATTCTATATCATCATTCTTATTCTTCAATAATTCCTCAGATTCCTTGACATTTTTTGGGTAATACTCAATCTTCAACACCAATTCTTCTAATGATTTGATCTTTTTGTCCTTGGCCAAAGAAGAGATTTTCTCCAGCTTCAATTGGGACTGAGTGTTATTCAGAGACACCTGCAATTTTGAAGTAGTCAATGAGGTGTTTGTAAAGGTGGAGAATATCATCTCCTTAGTTTTCCTATGCATTTCCATTTGATACACTCGATGGACATGTTTCACATCAAACTCAAAGGAAGTCTTCTTGTAGTTAGCAGATGTCTTGGGACGCGAAACTTGTTCTCGCAAGAATTCCATTTGCATTCTTCCTTTCTCTGTGTCAAATGCTGACAACAGTCTGTGTTGGGAAGTGGAGGTCTATATCCAAAAATGAGCATATGTGTTGTTGTTGAGGAGTTCATTCCTCTGTTTGATCTGTTTGTACTTGTCAAAGATATTTGACTTTGTTTGCTCATGAGATGATTCAACTAACAGAGTAGTGTTTATTTGTTTTTTAGATGAAGATGTGGAAACTATGAACTGGGTGTCTAAAAAGGTTGAGGAATGTGGTCCATCCATGACTGTGGTGGACTGCATTTCTCCTTCTTTGAGCAAGTCTAGTGCATGATTGGTTTTGGCCTTTTTTATGTAAACTTGGAAGTCTTCAATTGATACCTTTGTGACTAAAGGGGAAACTTCCTTTATTGCTCTCTTTTCTATTTTCATTTGAGGTGTGTTGGTATGTGAAGCAGTGGAAAGGAAGGTTGTTCTTTTGTTTGCAGCAATGTGTTTTCTTGCCATTCTGTTTGGTTCATATACTTTTCCACCACTGGCTTCTGTATGTGAGCATAAGGAGTACTCCTTTTTTTGAATCTGAACTCTGAGATGACACAAAATGAGTCATAATTCCATGTGAAACTCTAAGTGAAACTCATCTATTTCAAGAGGGTGTCTGCATCTTCTCCTGCTACTCTGTTGTTGAATATGAAAGGACCAACTTGGGTCTTAATTCTGAGTTGTTGTTTATTCTTGATTGCAACAAAATGGATATCATCAGAGTTCCCCATCTTCCTGATGTATTCTAGTGCAAAAATCCTTACAAGGAGATATTTTAGCAATCTGTATGGTGGTAACTCACATCCATACACTCTTATTTCAGTGTGGTTTTGATATAAATTTACCAATCTCCTATTTTGGCTAGATCAGAGAGGTGAAGGATTCTCTGAATTTATTCATTGATCCTTAGCTCTATATTATTGTTCAGCATGCAAACCAATGGGTGATAAAATGGTCTATGAAATCCTTGAAGTTGAATTCAGTTGAATTTTTCCTCACAAGTGAGGTTCATGAGGTCACTGACTATGGGTTTCCTTCCTGGTCCAATTTCTGAAAAGCACATGGAAACCCGTCTGACTGAAAAAATAAGAAAAAATACACCAGCACTGAGGAATATTTGAACATTCCTTCTATTGAAAACCTGAAAAACTGATCATGTATGTTATCAGCTAGAAACTAACTGAAATCAAATTGAATCATGGCTCTTTCTTTTGTAAAAAATGGACAAAAAACCTAATATAGGTTCATCTACCCATTCATCTGAGAAGTATCCTAACAAGTAACAAAGAATGGAAATGATTTGGTTGGCCCTGACAAAGAAGATGGAGGATGGATAGGGAGGATTTTTCTTGGGAAATTGAGCGTCTTCTGGCAGAAAAATCTTGAAAATATGGGCTCTTTGGGGGAAGGAGAGCTTCTCGTAGAGGTCATTCAGGGCTTCGATAGAAAACGAGATTGTAGGGTCATTTTTTGGGATTTGCAGCATCTGGTTAATGGATTCGGGGGTAATTGTGAACAAGGTTTCGCTATAAGAGGAAACGATGGCCCTTTGGCCGAGAAGATAATGAGCTTGGCATTTCAAATCGAATTTAGGGAAGTGGAAGGTCTGAGGGAACATGTACAGAGGCAAATTGGACTCTGAGAGTCCAATTTAGTCGCTTTGATCCATGAAGATATCTTTTAGCCAAAATTGCAATTTGAAGAAGTTGAATTCACACTTCGACTCTATGATCTTGTAATCCTTATCTGCCAGGGGGATGTGATCTAGGTCGACAGGAGCGAGAAGAATCAGATTCTCAGATGTTTCAGCGGATTTGGCTTTGGGGGCCATGACTAACAGAGTTTTAAGGTTGATTAATGGTGGATTGTAATTACCTGGGTTAATTGCGCCTATTGATAGTGAACAATTATGGTAGCTAGCACGATGTCCACAGTGTCTGCATAGTAAAATAGTGTTACAGGGTGAAGAAACAATGTTTTACAACACAATGGAGGTGTTTGTTATGAAACGGGTGTTATAACCCTAAATTGCACCACACATGCAGACCTAACATCAGGCCATCTTACTTACTATTTTTGCCAAGCCAATACAAAACAACTCTTCTTAAAAACACAATTTTTGAAGATGTACATGCCCTGCACCAATACTTCCCGCGTATGTACGCTAGCTGCGCCACTATTGCCCGCGTACGTACGCTAGCTATGCCATTACAACTCACGTATACCCACAAAAGTTGCAACGGATTCGTTGGGATTACGAGCTATTGGGTAGTTTCCCAATCAATTGACTGCCTATAACCCTTCACCCAACCGAATAACAATCTTTTTGTCATATAAAAAGAGGTGTTGGGGTCTCATTCCAAGGAGAAACATAGCAACAGTGAAACTCTGCCCATTTTGCTTTCTTCCCTTGCCCCAAGAATTTGCAGCCACATTGTGATTTTTGAGCCAGAATTCCCTATTCTTGCCCTTTTCCTCATCCATAAGCCTATGCCCATTCTCTATAGAGAAGTGTGAGAGAAGAAGGATATGTGGAAGCAATTGGAGCTTGGTGAAGAGGAGCCCAGGACTGGGTTCGAGGAGCAGTCGTCGATCTCATTTTGTAAGCAACTCTGTGAGATTAATATAAATAAGTACTTTTTCCATCCCACCATATGATGTGTTCAATATTCATGTTTGATTTACATTCTGTTATGACATCTAACATACTAATTCATATATAGAATGCATGCTCATAGTTTCTTGTTTTTCTTTTGGTGAATGCAGGTCAGCCTTGGGAGGATATTTGCAGTCGAGAAGCGACCGAACGCATAGGGATCAACACCTGATGCAGAGTTTAAGGTAAGACTACCAGATCCCCATACTTTGTACTTTATGCATGAATGTGGGGTGTTGTCGGGATAGTTGTTAAAAGTAGGAGACTTTAGACGGTTAGCTCTTCCTGCACTTTAGAACCCTAGTGTAGTCCATAGGGGGGTTTTCCCACTATAGAAGAATTGATGACCTTATTGGTTTTCCTAGGATATTGAATCAAATGACAAATACTCTATCTAATCAAGTATTAGATTTGCATATTGCACACACGTAAGAAAAATCACACACATACACATGTAAATACATTTGTAAATAAATGTAACCCATAAGACAAAAATGTGTACATTTATATATATATATATATCAAAAGTATTAGAGTACATAGGTGGGCATAAGCGCCTCAAAAAATAACGAGTCTGGTATATAACGTCGGGCTTATGCCCTCAAAAATATACAAAGAGTGCCCTCGACACGAAAATGGTCCACTCTAAGCTAAGAACGAGGCCTATTGGCCCTGCCATAGTGAACTACAATAGTTGGACCCAGGTCTGTGGCACCCCAACAACATGAGGCAGCATAGATGGCGGGAGATCCTCGATCTCGATCATGGGCACAGTACGGGTGAGTGCGGTCAAGTTCCGCTCCACTTGTCTCAAAACTCTCTCAGCCTCTCCAGATGGAGGTACCCCCGCTGCTGCTGCTAGTCCAACAACCGCTGATGGTAATGCCTTTGGTCATGGCCGGTGCCTGCTCTGCACAAAATTAGTTGGACGCACTGGTCCCACATCTGTACATAACAGATACAAAGTTGTTAAGTACTCTGGTATACATAAAAATGATATATATAAAAATAAACTAAAAAAATTAAAAAACTTTTAAAAGCAAACGTACCTAACTCTCCTCGCTATGCTCTGAGAGGTACGGGTATGTCAGGATCCCTGGAGAAGTTGATCCTAGCATAGGGGTAGTCCTCTATAGCCGGAATCTGCTGAGACCACCAGTCAAAAAAGGTATCATCGAAGGCCTCAATGGTCCTCCCTCCCCCCTGTCGTGGCAACAATGCCCATCTACACACTACTGGGAGGAGGCCACGTGCCCTTGTACTGTCTCTCGTGGACTAAGTCTGGGTACCCTCTCGAAGAATAAAGAACACAAAATAGTCTTGAATTTGAAGTTCTTGTTGTTTCGCCCACGATACTCTGTGAGCTGTCTCTTCATGCACTCTAGCATGGTTATGCTCCAATCGAACACTCGTGTATTTAAGAACTGTACTGTGCAATGCATATGCACCTAGGAGGCCTGATGTAAATCCACATATCCAGTGATCTGCCCAATAAGTAAAACTATCACTTTTAGTGATAGGTTGGTGATTTTTTGGATCGGTACCTGGGAACCCACTTTATCTGTTCCGGCCTCGCAGTGTTTCCCGATCAACTCGTCAATGTTGTGCGACCCAAAGGGAAAAGAATGAAGGTTGACTGGTTCCCCTCTCCTTGAGAGGCCAGTCAAAAAATAAATATCTTTAGTCGTTGGAGTCAATGACTATCCCTCGAGCATAAATGCCTCTGCA
>SNQJ01S0000439.1:258988-275639 GCA_010110895.2 Picea sitchensis
ATATTCTGCTATGCATGTTTTTATCCAGGTGCTGTTTATTCATCGCTATTCTGGAAGGATAGCCATCGGCACTGCCATTTTTATTTCCTTTGTTTACAGTTTTGAAGCTGTGAGTTTCTTTTACGTTATGCAAATATCTGAGGGCTCGCCATTGCCAACTATGGATTTGATGCCACTGGGCATTCTACTCTTTGTCATTGGCATGGGTGGTAACTTATACCATCATTATTTGCTGTCGAGGCTTCGGAAGGATGGTAAGAAAGGGTACTCCATCCCACATGGAGGGCTGTTCGAATTTGTGGTGTGTCCACATTACCTTTTTGAGATTATTGGTTTCGTTGGCCTCGCCTTCATCTCCCAAACTTCTTTTGGTTTCTGCACAGCTACGATGATATTCTTATATCTGCTGGGCCGAAGCTTATCAACCAGAGCGTGGTACGTGAAGAAGTTTGAGGGTTTTCCCTCTGACAGAAAGGCTTTAATTCCCTTCGTCATATGAGATCGAATGTATTTATGAGAACCCATGTGTTAAATATATTTATGAGAACCCATGTATATCTCAAAGGATTGTGTGCTCATTGCTTCCTCTTTGCTTATCTGGATTTCTGTGATTTCTGTGAGGGGCAGATGAAGAAGCAACGTTAGTCTCAAAACCTTGTAGAAGTGTTCTATGAATTTTATGTTGCATGTGGTTTTATAACGTCTTATATATGGACATCATTTAAATGGTCGAGCACTCAGCCATTAATGCAGGCTCGTAATATGGAATATTGTATCTTACAGATTTGCATTAATGGTGTTTCTTAGAATTTATATATTTATAGGAGTTTAGATACTTTATTTTCATTTTGCAATATGAATTTATATATTTATAGGAGTTTAGATACTTTATTTTCATTTTGCAATATGTCATTTTGCCATTTTCTGAACGTTGTATATGTTCAAAGAGTTAGGATTATCAATGGGTTATATTTATTTTTATCACTTTATAAATAATTTCAAATTTCACACAAATAACAATTTTAATGTCATTTTGCCATTTTCTGAACGTTGTATATGTTCAAAGAATTAGGATTATCAATGGGTTATATTTATTTTTATCACTTTATAAATAATTTCAAATTTCACACAAATAACAATTATGATAAAAGTGATTTATAACATATTACTTATATAAATTGTTTTAAATAATTTCAAATTTCACACAAATAACAATTATGATAAAAATGATTTATAACATATTACTTATATAAATTGTTTTTGTTGATGTAACAATTTTGATATTAACATTTCTTATTTCAAGGTCATAAACATGAACTCTGTTTTTGTTGATGTAACAATTTTGATATTAACATTCTTTATTTCAAGGTCATAAACATGAAGTTTGTTGGAAAGTTGAAAGGTATAATAAGTTTTGTATTATATTTCAAAGTCATAAACATGAATTTTGTGGAAAATTTTAAAGGTACACTAAGTTTTGTATTATATTTCAAATTCATAAAATTCAAAGCCATAAACACTAATTTGAGAAATTTGAAAGTTATATATATATATANATCCATAATATTAAAAAATGATAATTAGTACCATAATTTTTTTTTGTGTGTAATAATTTTTTTAATGTAATTAGTAAACAAATATGTAAAGATACATATTGCACTTGTAAAAATATATTATCATTATCAATAATATAACAAATAATTAATTATTAATATTACAATTTTTTTTTATAATATTTTTTAATGTAATTCTTTTGTATAAAGTGAGATTCAGAATTATATATCTTAATAATGAAGATTGAAAATGTAATAAATATGATTTATAATTGTTATTGTGTTTTTATGGGGAACATATAGTAACTAATGTGACCTATTATTTTATATATACAATTATATACTTTTTCAGAAGTCTAATATATGGAACAGGTTGGATTTTTAATATTTAATTGAATTTTGGCTCTATCTTATATGACACAAGTAGTGGATAATATTAAGTAACAATTGCTTCTTATGGTACAAAAGACATCATAAGAAGTTGCAATTGTTAAAATGTAATATATCTATTATGTGGATTTGAAATCGATTACATCATATCAACTAAAATATTTAATGCGCTCGGTAGACAAATTTTGACCCATAATTCAAGATTCACCTTTTATAAAAGTAATGTAACCATGAGGTTAGTGAGATGGGCACAATTTTGGAATACAACATGTATAGTGAGTCATAGAGTGAATTGTTGTGATCCAATTCATCGGATAACTATGCAAGGAAAGATTGCACATTTCTCAATTGACAAAACACTAATTAAAGTGGCTAGAACCTCATCTCTTGGAGATGAGAATCTAAACCATTATATCAGAGAACCTTCGACTTGCAACGATGACACTAGTGTTTGATATCATTATTGTACCATCGATATGATTGGATGGACACCTTTCTCCACTACTTACAAACTCTCAAAAGGATAATGAGAATATCTTGGAGTAGAAGTTTCTTGAAAATCAGGGTAAGTTCATCCCATGAAAGTGAGGTGTGACTATACACCTCATTAGAAATTGTGTCTTCCAAGTACTTGATTGACAACACTTTGCACACGATTAACGTGATGATGCATAGAATGGGGATGAAATTTAGCAATGTAGTTATACACATAGTGAAAATCTAGCACAAACATATTTTCCACCACAATCCCATGGACACAAATAATAATATTAACAACAATACCTTAAACCAATAAATAGCATTAATTGCAAAAGCCTAAAATTGTCAAATCATAATAAATAAATAAAGCAATGCTATTTGCATGGATAATATGTAAAAAGGGCTAATGACACATTGTGGAGCTTTAGGAAAATAAACAGTTAACAACTCAAACACTTAATATGAATGAAGAATTTAATTTCAACACGGGCATAAATATGCATGAAACACATTTCACTGCAATCTTTCATGTGTTGTCACCATTGTAGGATCCTAAATAATTAAGTGTGTTCTTGTGGAAGGAATCCAATGCATTATTTTCCTTCTACTTTACATGTGCAAAGATTTGAACAAAACAATTGGGAATACACAATTATATTGAACTTTGGCGTAGGCTTAAGGAGAACTATGTGGGGTTGATTTGCAATAGAGATTCAAGATACTTTGAAGAGTCTTTTACTAAAATTGCAACATCATACTCATGAGTAAATAAAGTCAAACATTTTGTTTCATTGGACAATGATCCATGTGAAGTTTGTTTGAGTAAGATTTAGATGAGAATTTTAGAGAGATGGTTGTGCGCAACATAGGTACATATTGTGTGATTGTAGAGAAATAAATAGTGTATAAGTACACACATGAATTTACAATTGTGTAGGTGGCATGGGAGAAGGTGACTCAAAATCTATTGTGTTGATTTCCAATTTGTGGAGGGATGAAAATAATGTGTAGAGGTGAAAAGGGTTGTGCTAGCAATTTAATGGCATCCTATCCTAGTGCACATGATAACAAGATATGGGTTTTGTGCAATAAGAAATCTAGAAAGACATGTTTGTTTTGGCGCCTTGCTTAGAAAGTTGTCCAATTAATCCCTACAACATTATCTTTGTGGAATTTTCGGGTGGGTGCACTCTCCTATATCTAGCTAGTAGGATAGTGGGTTTCATGTGCATAATTATTGAGCAATGTGTTAATATGATCATTAGAATGATGCTCCTTCCCTTGTTAAATCACAACCTTGACTCAAAAGTGGTAATCATATACAAATATTCTTCGTGTTAGATGGTGAATCATTTCTCCCTATTAATCCCATTTATTCAATACCATTTAATAGAAAATGTTTTTATTTTTATTTTTTATAATTCAATATTTACTTACATAAATAAAATAATTGTAGTTGTGTGTGATAATTCATTTTTCATATGCCTATGTATATATTTGATTTTCATCAATAAGAATTTCATGTGTATTAGTGTCACTATATAATATTCTTTATAAGATATATTCCCTACCAAGATATAGCTTAAAATATTAAAAAAGAAAAAAAATGAAAATAATAAAATATTTAAAAAAATGAAAAAAAATGTTAAATAAAAGAAAATGAAATATAAATTTCACACAAATTATGAATAAAATGAAAAAAAATGGATAAATAAGGACAAATATGTGGATACAAAAAAGGGCGTTATAATCCAATTCACATTCACATGAAAGATAATTCAATTAAAGATACTACAAGCATATGTTGTAGTAACAATGTTATGTAAAGTAATAATATTTTTTAATGTAATGGGTTAGAATGGTTTGATACTTTGTAGTTATAACTCAATTAAGTATACTACAAGTTTATATTGTAGTAATAATGTAACTTTGTTATATAAAGTAGTGAATATTTTTAATATAATGGGTTAGAATGGTTTGATACTTTATAGTTATAGGTGGATGTGTTTATAAGTACAATTAAATATTTTTATTTAGGTTAATGGAAAATAATTGGAAGGAGATTCATCATGGTGAAAAGTAACTTCATTTTTAGATTGTTTGTCTTTTTTTTTAATGAGAAAAACAAGATTATTTTGGTTACTCCAAAATCCTCTCATTAAAAAAAACATATTTTATTTGTTTTCATTGAAAACATATTTTATGGAAAATATATATTTCATTTGTTTTTATTGAAAACCCAAGTTGTTTAAGATATCTATTATTTTATTATTTCTTTGTTTTTTGTTGGGTTAAATAGAGTATGTTCAAATTTGTCCTACGTAACTTCTAAATTATAAAACTTATTATTATTCTTTAAATATCGGGTTGTGAATGGTGCCATAGTGTATGCATTTTGTAATTATCATTTCTATGCATTCAACATCCAATAATGATACGGGGTCTCTCACATTTCGTCATAGGGGTTTATTTAGTAAACCTGTTTAATTTCTATCTATCGAATATTAATTGTTAATACCCTTACCAATACAACTTTTCAAATAAAATAGCCCCAATACAACTTTTTCAATAAAATAGCCCCTTGTTTTCATTAAAAAAAAAACAAAATATTGTAAGTACTATTTTTTTTTGATGACATTGTTTTTATATTACTTATTATTTCTATTGCTAATATGTTGGTTTCAATATTGACACATGTATCTAAGTATATTTCAGAAAAATGTTGTTTACCATATGATACTTGACCTTTAAGTTATGTTTATCAAACATGCTTTTTAGGAATCAGAAGAACATTTTATATTTAAATCTATGAAATCTGTGATTATTTTACAGACTTTCATGGTTCATTAAAAAATTATAGAATTTATAAGAATGATATATATATCATCCTACTTCTTTTTTTAGATGCTTCACCTCCAACCAAAAACTCATAGGCATATCTCCTCGCATTGCTAACTCAAGGTTCATCACCTCATACTTCCAACCTCTTGAAAAGTTAAATTAGGGAAATAATTATATCTTACCAAAGATCCATATAGCTTAAGGAGGATAAGATAGGATACTTTCTACACAATGTCATGAATGCCTCCCAAATATATAATAGGTTAACGCAAAAAGAATTTTGAACTTCATTCAAATTTCTTCATTATAGAAAATTATAGTAACAATATTTTTATGCAAATATTATATATGTAGTATTTTTTATTATATTTAAATCTAGCATCTATATAGCAATTTTGTTTTAAGTGTATATATCAAATCTCTCTCTCTTTCATATATATAGAGATGTTTTTGTTTTCATTTGTGTGTGTGTAGACACACAAATAAAGAGTTAGAGGAAAAAATAAAATTAAGGTATTATAAGCAGGTAATCAACCCTAATCTAGAAGATCAAAATTATCTCTCTATTTTGACAAATGTAAAGAAAAAAATAAGCATTATTAAGATAAGAACAAATTCTCACGAGTGTTGGTCAATTCCTAAAATTCCCTCGGATGAAAGAGCATGTCACCTTTGTGACACTAAGAAGGTTGAAGATGAAAAGCACTTTCTCTTATATTTTCCAGCCTATACCCTGATTATATCTCAATTTCAGAATATGTGTCACACTACTAGCCTTTCTAACCTTTTAACTCAACAAAACTATGGTGATCTTGAAAAACTTATCTTAATACTTTTCGAGCACATAAATAAAATTCTAAAGAGTTGCAAGTAATCCCTTACTCTCTTAAAGTCTGATAGACCAATTCGATCTCATTAAATGTTAATCATCATCATATACTATATATATAATTTTTTTTTAAATTAGAAGATTGTATTACATGCTATAGAAATAAAAAAAATTACACATACATCATGTTGAAGACAGGGTTGGAAAATAGGAAACCAACCCTGCTCCACTTCAACTTAAAGCTAGAGGTTACCAATAGGGTCAAAAATATATATCGAGTGCAAAGCCGAATGTACAGAGTTTTTAGAAAAAAAAGGATTAACGATAGCTAAAAACAAGACTATACTATTAACTATGATTCCAAGAGAGATGAAACTGGAAAAAATAAGCATAGATACTTCTAATGAATCGACGGTAGAACATAGCCACCAGGAGAGGAGTCGACTTGACCACTTGGAGGAAGACGGATTGGAACGTGAGGAAGAATGGTGTCATGGGTCAGTAATCTCGACTCGGGCGGCTGATCGATTGGTCGAGCATGCATAACAATTAGTGAGGAAATTCTTTGGTCCATTAATTCCATGTGAAATTTGAGATCCACCACCTCACTGTGGATTTCAAACAGAAGTTGTTAGAGGATATCTATTGCTCGATGATAGTCCGGGGAACCATTGAAGAACTTGTTTCTAATGTAGAGTCATAAGGTCTTGAGGACTGGGCGTTCCCACTTCTACCATCCCGGCCTAGCAAACTTGAGGCTAGAGTTCTAGAGGGTGAGACCGACACAAGACCAAATCCTAAAGAGATTCGCTCTACATCGAACCATTCAGTGTGACAACCCCATATGGAGATAGCTTCCTAGTGATGAAACGCATTTATAGACTGTGGAGGAGAGGCATGCCCTGCATGCGATGCATAAGATTGTACCATGCGCCTTCGAGAGTTGTGTTGAATTGTATATAAGTTTTTCTTCATCCTTTCTTTCTCCCTTTTATTTGAAAAATTTTTGGTCCATGGAGGGTTCATAAAATGCTTTACCAAAAAGTCCCATGTTATGCAAATTGTACTTTCTTTACTTTCATCATAACCATAACGCACCATAACTTAGTTATATTTTAAGAATTCTTCTTATAATGGAGAATTTGCGGGATACTAGATTCACTGTTTCATTTTACCACTTCTATAAAAAAGAAGAGGGATTTTTTATCCTCATGAGGTTGTTGTTTCAAACCTAACAGATTCAAACATCAACAACTTGATACCTCTATGATTGTTGTTTCAAACCTAACAGATTCAAACATCAACAACTTGATACCTCTATGAGAGTGATCCCGCTCATGACTATGCACCATCTTAATTCTTTGATAATAGGTCTCGTTGAATAGATAGGGAGCCAAATTATCAAACCGGAGCCAATTGAACCCAATTCAATTGGAAACCATGGGCACCCTTGCTCGAGATCCATAAATGACCCTCCTAAGTGCACTTGAATCACTAGAGCTCGTCGGAGGGAAACAAGTAATTTCGATTTCAATGGTATGGTACTTTGGGTGATTTCCTCTACTATTAGGAGTCCAAAACTTCGAGTACGAGTGATCCTTCCCATAATGTTGAAAACCATAATGGAGGTTGTCTGAAAGGGAGGGGGAGAGTATAACGGTCTCCTCATGGATTTTAGAGGCACGAGCCACTAGGTGGTTTGTCCTCCAAATAGTTTTTTAATGCGCATCATGTCTGAGTAGCACCCCATCTGGGGTATATAGTAGTACAATTATTATTTGTTATTTAAGTATTGTATTTTTTTGAAGCTAACATATGATGATGTAAGAATTATCGATGTACATGACAACACAAGTATTATACTAGGTTGTAGATATAACACATTTCGATGAAATTATGTCACATTGCAACATTAAGAGATCAATAATATGGTTGAATTAAATTGCATATGGCATTGTAACATTTCAAGGGAAATAATTTAATGTTATGGATGACTTTAACATTATGGCATATTGCAACATTTCAAAAGTAATAATATAATATGTTATGTCACATTGTGATATTCATCTTAGTTGATTTATGTTCAATTTCTACATCCCTTAATGATTAGGTTGTATCATGACCTTCGTGAAGGGTTTTTTCATATTGTGATGTTCCTAAAGTGTTGTTTTGGATTTCTATGTTCCACCATGGTTATGTCATATTGCAATGTTCATCTTAATTGACTTATGTTGAATTGTTACATTCCTCAATGGTTATGTTGTAGTGCAATATTCATCATAGGTTATATTGTATTGTGATGTTCCTCAAGGGTTATGATTAATTACAACATAACGATTGAGGATTGCAGTGATTTGACATAACTCAACCAAGATAAACATCATAGTGTGACACAAAAATTAAGGAATGTCACACTCCAACATAACCCTAACTTCAATATTATGTCACAATATGACATTAAGAGGTTGATAATATGGTTGACTTAGTTGTTATATAACATTGCTAATTTCAAAAGAAATAATTGAAGAGGTTGAATTGAATATTTTGTCACACTGCAATATTTCAAAGTAATTATATGGTTGATTTCAATGTTATGTCGCATTATGACATTTGATGAGTAATAATATAAAAGGTTATCTTTTAGGTTGACAATATGGGTGTCTTAAATGTTATCAGATATTGTGGAATTTCAATAGTAGTAATTTAAGAGGTTGACTTATGTCAAATTTCTACATACTTTTAGGCTTATGTTGCATTGCAACATTCATTAAGGGTTATCTTGTATTTCGACATTCCTCAAGGGTTGTATTCGATTTTGACATTCCTCAATGTTTATGTCACATTGCAACATTCATTTTGGTTGAATTATGTCAAATTACTATGTTCCTCAATGGNTGCATTGCAACATTCATTAAGGGTTATCTTGTATTTCGACATTCCTCAAGGGTTGTATTCGATTTTGACATTCCTCAATGTTTATGTCACATTGCAACATTCATTTTGGTTGAATTATGTCAAATTACTATGTTCCTCAATGGTTATGTCACATTGTGATATTCGTTAAGAGTTATTTCACATCTTTACATTCCTTAAACGTTATGTTTGATTATGATGTTTCTTAATAGCTAACAAAACATAGATACAAGACATTATGAAAATGAAATTATATATATTTATCTAGATTTGAGACAACTCTTTCTCATGAAAACATCTCTTATTAGTATTTATTAATCATATGTTTAGATATGCAACGTATTTTTAATTAAGGATATACAGTAAAATCATTCATAACATATTGTTAGTTTTTTGAATAAAATATAATCATGAGATTGCCTAACTTATGTGATTGTGATATAGAAGGGCTAAAATTCAATTTACATGTATATAAACTCATGTTTGTTACTATTCAAAAGGGTTAAGAAAAAATCATTATGGATTTTTAGGATTAGTAGAGGTTGAAGGTTGTTCATTAAACCTTGATAGCATTAATTTGTGTCCATTTCCATTCACTAGGTTTAGTATCTTATTTAAGGTTGAATATACTTAATTAGGATTAATTATAACCATGGATGATTTTAGGGGTTAAATTTCACTCTTGGGCTAATTTTCCAAGGTTTTTCCAAAAACGAGATTCGCTAATTTAAAAATGATTCGCCCAAATTCTATAGGTTAAAATTATTTTACCTTAAAAATCGCCAAAATTTTATAAAAACTATATAAAATCCTTAGAAATTTGAATATTTTTACAAAAATATAGCCAAACATTTATAGTTGGCATATGAAGGATTAGTAAGATTNAAACTATATAAAATCCTTAGAAATTTGAATATTTTTACAAAAATATAGCCAAACATTTATAGTTGGCATATGAAGGATTAGTAAGATTCGCCAAGGTTTCTACATTTTAAAATAAATTTCCATCCTTAAAATCATCCTTGATTATAACATATTAATGACTAATATTGCTAATTATACAAGTTGAGAGGGTGATCATAATTAGTAGAGGATTAACCTAGGTTTCTCAACCTTGTGAATTTATAAATTAAGAAAATGAATTTTTAGGTGAATAAATGAATTAAAATTCATTGGCATGTATGAAAACTTTCAAATAAATAGTTATAATAAATCACTAACATTGATTCATTGAAATGTAATAAATATTTGTGTTCTAAATTTAAATTCAAGTTTATAAATATGATAGGGTTAATTTGTATTTATAAATAAATTTAGAACATGAAAATGATTTTGACATTTTGAACAATAGTAACTTAAGAGGTTGATTTATGTTAAATTTTATATTTTTTTTAATGATTAAGTTACATGAAAATGTTATTAATGTTTATGTTATATCATGATATTTTTCAAGGATTACGTTGAATCATGGCATTCTCTAATAGTTATGTGACATTGCGGCTTTCAACTTGATTGACTCATGCCAAATTGTTACATTTTGTAATGATTGTCACCTTGAAATACTCGCATGACATTCCTTAAGAGAATAATTAACAAAATATTAATATTAAGATGAAACATTAAGAAAATGAAATTATAAATACTCAATATCGATTTTCAAAACAACATTTGCTAAGGAAAATAGTCTATTATCAATGTTTATATTAATCATCTCTTTAAATATGATTTTTTTGTTTTTTTAAGGATGTATGAAAAATTCATTCATGACATATTCTTATTTAGAAGAATAAAATAGTACTTTAGTACTGAGATTTTCCACGTTTGATGTTTATGCTATAAAATAGGTAAAATTCCGTTTACATGTATATAAACTCATGGTTGTTGATATTCAAAAGGGTTAAAAAAAAATCATTATGGTTCTATAAAATTGGTTGTTATAATTCTATATTTCATAGTATCATCTTGTGATTACAATTTTTTCTTCTAGTCATATTTTATTCTGTAAATGATTTAAAAATAAATAAAAAATAAAATAAAATAAATAGAAAATGATAAAGATAGAAAAAGTGAAAAGAGGGTATAAAAAATAATAAAAAAGAGAGAAGATATAAAACCCCATCAAAAATAAAATTGGTTTGACTCATACTGTATAATCATGATCAAACTTTTTGAATTTATGTTGATAGGTTAGTGAATAAATTTGGTCAAACAATTTAATCTTGGCCAAATTAGCTAGGTTAGAGTAATAATTAATCCAAGAGTCTAAGTTGGATTAATATGTTAGTTGATTAGGTTAGGAGTTAGGTTAGTGATGTTTATTTCAATAAAAGTTGAAAATGGATCGTTAAAATACCCTTTGTTTGAGTAAATTTGGATATTTTTACTTTAGGAAATAAGACCATGGTGTAAAAGGGTGAAAGGGTAAGCTTAGTGCTACCCATTATATGTTTTTTTATCCTAAGTTTCTAATGGACAAGACCTTTTGTTGCATAACGACTAATTGTTGCACAAGTTTCAGTGGTGGCATCCAACAACGCCCAGATCGACGGTCCTCAGAGCATTTTGGACCCCCCTGACCTTTCTTCCTTTAACGGTGGGGGGGGGGTCTGGAAAAGCGGTTTCCCCTGCGTTGGACCCACCTTACGTGTCACTCTCTCAACATTTTGGAACCCCCCTCCCACTCAAATCCACTTACCACCTACCCCCCCCTCTAGAATCCTTCCAAACCACTATCCAATACCGCTCACCTCACTCTGTCACCATACCCCACTACCACCTGTCGTATGTTACATCCCACATACTCGTTAGCCAATCAATTCCCTCCCTGTGACCGTTAATCGCCCTATCATCACCCCGCTGCTATAGTGGGAAAACCCCCCTACGGACTACACTAGGGTTCTAAAGTGCAGGCAGAGCTAACCATCTAAAGTCTCCTATTTTTAACAACTATCCCGACAACACCCCACATTCATGCATAAAGTACAAAGTATAGGGATCCAATAGTCTTACCTTAAACTCTGCGTCCGGTGTCAATCCCTATGCGTTTGGTCACTTCTCGACTGTTAATCTCCTCCCAAGGTTGACCTGCATTCACCAAAAGACAAACAAGAAACTACGAACATGCATTCTATATATGAATTATAGGTTAGATGTCATAACAAAATGTAAATCAAACATGAAGATTGAACACATCATATGGTGGGACGAAAAAAGTACTTCTTTATATTAATCTCACAGAGTTTCTTACAAAATGAGATCGACGACTACTCCTCGAACCCGGTCCTAGGATCCTCTTCACCAAGATCCAACTGCTTCCACATATTCTTCTTTTCTCACACTTCTCTCTAGAGAATGGGCATAGGATTATGGATGAGGAAAAGGGAAAGAATAGGGAATTCTGGCTCAAAACTCACAATGTGGCTGCAAATTCTTGGGGCAAGGGGGGAAAGCAAAATGGGTAGAGTTTCACTGTTGCTATGTTTCTCCTTAGAATGAGACCCCAACACCTCTTTTTATATGACAAAAAGATGGTTAGTTGGTTGAGTGACGTGCTATAGGCAGTCAATTGGTTGGGAAACTACCCAATAGCTCGTAATTGCAACGAATCCCTTGCAACTTTTTATTTTTTGCAACTTTTGTGGGTATACACGGGTTGTAATGATGCATCTAATGTACGTACATGGGCAATAGTGGTGCAACTAATGTACATACATGGGCAGTATTGGTGCAAGGCACGTACATCTTAAAAAATTGTGTTTTTAAGAAGAGTTGTTATGTATTGGCTTGGCAAAAATAGTAAGTAAGATGGCATGATGCCATGTCTGCATGTGTGGTGCAATTTAGGGTTATAACAGATGCCCCCTAATGTGTGAGGCCAGAAGAGCATCTAATGGCCGAAATACATTACAAATATTAACGTACGAAGCGAGTGAGCCTGGGACCATAGTTCGGGAGGTGCTATCTACAAAATAACAATTGTCTCACCGAGGTGGGCATACCCATGCTCAGGATGAAATAAATCATGGCTGCCAATCAAATACACTGCAAATCCATGTCATATAACTATATAAAGTGTATCTGCGATAAATATACAGTGGATCTACATCTCAAAATCAAAGATATACATGTATAGTTTCCATCTTCAAGAAGCCAACGACGCCCGATGGTTGGAGATGAGGTCTTCAGAGCTCGAGAAACAACTTCAAGATCTTCAAAACTCGGATAGGAGTGCAATGTGAGTGTACAACTTCACTACCCAGAGGTCTTTGACGACTCATCGGGGAACAAACAAGAGGATCTCAGTGATCAGGCAAAGAACTTCAGTGATTTCGAACAAGGACTTGATTGGACTTTCGGGATGGTCGGGCATGAGGGAAAGAGACAAACTGCAAAGAGGTTGAATCAAGTTGGGTAAAAATTCCCTTGGACAATAGCAGGAGTGATGATCAGACTCATGCAGCATGACATTGACATAATTTCACGATGCAGGAGGCAACACAAACTCTCCATATGTTTGGAAGGATAACCAAATAGAGGAGGACACAACTCTATGTTACGAGAATAACTTCCTAAGGTCATATTAAATCCCAAAGCTTGAATAACAAACGAAAGAATGTGATTTATCCAAGGGCGACTCATTGTGCTTCCATAAAAAAAAAAATACTTTTCCCATCCTCTTTTTGGGGTATATCTGATTTTTTTGGTCTTTTTCAATATTTTGAAAGATTGAAAAAGAATAAAAGAATGCTATGTTACAAAGGAGGAACGAGTGTCGCAAGAATACTAGTTCCAAGCGCAAGGAACACACTAATGATCAAAGAAAGGAGACATGTTCAGGGAAATGACACTAGGGAAAATTCCTCCATGGGTCAAGGTGTCAAGACGCAAAGTCAAAGTGCTACAAGGCTTGCATATAAGGCATGCTTCACAGGTTCAGTTGAGAGCAACATGGAGCCGTCATTAGTCCAAAGACACAGGAATGAAGATACGATTAATAAGACACAATGATAATGTCCTTCAATATAATTTTAAACGAGCCCAAAGAAGGTAAACTTGGTGGTTTTTCATTTTTAGAGAGTCTGAAAAAGCACAAAACAAGACTCCATTGGGGTACCTTTTTTGAAGATAGTCTAGCCGGCTCCAAAAAGGGATAAAATAGCACCGAAAAGACATCTATTCAAAACCATTTTAATGAGTGTGATAAATACAAGATCACTCGACAATCTTTACAATTTTAAGGATTCTGAAAAGAGCTTAACTATGGACTCGCTGCCTTTTTCTAGATTTAGTCTCCTTGGCCCAAAAAAGGTGAAATTTACCAAGGAGAACTCTCCCGGCGAGATGAATCTCCCAAGGTGTACCTTTTTCCTCCTTAATCTATAGGCTGAAAAAAGGGGTAAACTCATGCCAGTATATGCTTTTCTGAACCAATTAACGAGTGTGAAAGAACAAGGTTACTCGATGATCTTTTCACTTTTAAGGAGTCTGAAAAGAGCTTAAATATGGACTCCGTAATGGGTGTTCTTCTGGACCAGTTTAACGAGTGTGAAGAAACAAGCTCACTCAACGATCTTTTCAATTTTAGGGAGTCTGAAAAAATCTTAACTATGGACTCTGTGGGGGTTCCTTTTTCGTAAATTTAGTCTCTCAGGCCCGAAAAAGGGTTAAACTTATACCTAAGAATACTCTTCTAGAAAACCAAACTTCCTAGAGTATACCTTTGTTCGTACAATTGACCATTTGGACCAAAAAAGGGGTAAACTACAACTGGATAGACGTTCCTTCAAATTTTAGTTTGGTGAGTGTGAAGGGCAACAAGATCGCTCGACAATCTTTTCATGTTTAGAGGGTCTGAAAAGGGATTAAAAGAAGACCCAATTTTTAGGAGTTCCGAGTGTGAGGCCAAGAGTGATAATATATCAAACATATGAAGGCTCAAATTCATAATCGAGACAACACTAAAAGGACTCATGAGCCTATAGTCATTAGCGACGACATGGACACCAAAATGCAACTAGGATCTACCTAGGGCATCCATGTGAAGGTAGGCTCTACCACTAAATTACGACACTTCTAGAGAAGCAATGATGGTTTTGTGTCGCAATTCAATGGGGTCGATCCTATGGTAAAGCGAAAAAGACAACGAGGTGCAACAAGTGGAGGTGGAATCCTAACTTAAATGCACAAAGTTGGAAAAATGACTTTTCACCAAAGGACTTTAAAAGTGCCCCAACTCCTAAAAAAAGTTCGTCAAACCAAAGGTAAAGTGTATCGTAACATCCAATGAGAAACTCAAGAACCATGTTACATGATTTTCAAGACAAAAAAAACAACAACGGGGTAAAAAAATGACAATAAGGGCCAAAAAAATCTATAAATAGAAGTTGGCTGCTCATTATCACCATTGCAAATTGAGAATTGACCAAAAAGCCAAAAACACCCCTTTGTGAAAGAATTTGATTCCGGGAGCTTCAGTGGACGAAACGAACTTCCGCTTGGACCAAGTAAGTACAAACTAGCTCCTCCTGCATTTCCATTCTTCCTTTTTTCATTTCTTTTTGTTTTGGGGGGGGCGCGCACCTTTAAAATGGTGGGCCCTATGTGTACGCGGGATATCTAAGCACAACCCGTGTATGCACGCGGGCAAAGAATAATCTGTCGCGTACATACATGTCTGTGACCAATAAAACTCGCGTACACCCTCTAACATATAAAAAAAAGTGAAAATGCATTATTTGACTCCTCTTTGAACTTGACATTTTGCAGAATGTGTGTCCATTGGAGAGAGAGGGAGCATGAGTACATTGATATACTGGTCGAGGAAGACCCTCCTACTATTGCCACATTAAAACAATGCGGATTGTGGAAATTGTTCTAGTGTCCACTCTTGAGGGCACAACCCAGGTTGTTGAACACCTTAGTGGATTACTGGCACCCAGATGCAGAGGCATTTATGCTCGAGGAAAAGTCATTGACTCCAACGACTAAAGATATTTATTTTCTGACTTGCCTCTCAAGGAGAGGGGAACCATTCAACCTTCATTATTTTCCCTCTGGGTCGCACAACATTGCCGAGTTGATCGGGAAACACTGTGAGGCCGGAACAGATAAAGTGGGTTCCCAGGTACCAATCCAAAAAATCACCAACCTATCACTAAAAGTGATAGTTTTACTTATTGGGAGGATCACTAGATCTGCGGCTTTACATCAGGCTTCCTGGGTGCATATGCATTGCACAATACAATGCTTAAATGCACGAGTGTTCGATTGGAGCACAACCATGCTAGAGTGCATGAAGAGACAACTCACAGAGTGTCGTGGGTGAAACAACAAGAACTTCGGGTTCAAGACTATTTTGTGTTCTTTATTCTTCGAGAGGGTACCCAGTCTTAGTCCACGAGAGAAAGTACAGGGGCACATGGCCTCCTCCCAATAGTGTGTAGATGGGCAACATCGCTGCCATGACAGGGGGAAGGGAAGACCATTGAGGCCTTCGATGATACCTTTTTCGACTGGTGGTCTCAGAAGATTTTGGCTGTAGAGGACTACCCCTATGCTAGGATCAACTTCTCTAGGGATCCTGACATGCCCGTACCTCTCAGAGCAGAGCGAGGAGAGTTAGGTACGTTTGCTTTTAAAAGTTTTT
>SNQJ01S0000439.1:276076-289229 GCA_010110895.2 Picea sitchensis
TATGGGTTACATTTATTTACATGCGTATGTGTGTGATTTTTCTTACGTGTGTGCAATATGAAAATCTAATACTTGATTAGCTAGAGTATCTGTCATTTGATTCAATATCCTAGGAAAACTAGTATGGTCGTCAATTCTTCTATAGTGGGAAACCCCCCCTACAAACTACACTAGGGTTCTAAAGTGCAAGAAGAGCTAACCGTCTAAAGTCTCCTACTTTTAACAAATATCCCGACAACACCCCACATTCATGCATAAAGTACAAAGTATGGGGATCTGGTAGTCTTACCTTAAACTCCGCGTCCGGTGTCGATCCCTATGCATTTGGTTGCTTCTCAACTACAAATATCCTCCCAAGGCCGACTTGCATTCACCAAAAGAAAAACAAGAAACTATGAACATGGATTCTATATATGAATTAGTATGTTAGATGTCATAACAAAATGTAAATCAAACATGAATATTGAACACATCATATGGTGGGATGGAAAACGTACTTCTTTATATTAATCTCACAGAGTTGCTTACAAAATGAGATCGGTGACTGCTCCTCGAACTCGGTCCTGGGCTCCTCTTCACCAAGCTCCAACTGCTTCCACATATCCTTCTTCTCTCACACTTCTCTATAGAGAATGGGCATAGGCTTATGGATGAGGAAAAGGGAAAGAATAGGGAATTCTGGCTCAAAAATCACAATGTGGCTGCAAATTCTTGTGGCAAAGGAAGAAAACAAAATGGGTAGAGTTTCATTGTTGCTATGTTTCTCCTTGGAATCAGACCCCAACACCTCTTTTTATATGACAAAAATATTGTTATTCGGTTGGGTGACGGGCTATAGGCAGTCAATTGATTGGGAAACTACCCAATAGCTCATAATCCCAACGAATCCCTTGCAACTTTTTATTTTTGCAACTTTTGTGGGTATACGCGAGTTGTAATGGCGTAGCTAGCGTACGTATGTGGGCAGTAGTGGTGCAGCTAGCATACATATGCGGGAAGTATTGGTGCAGGGTGCGTACATCTTCAAAAATTGTGTTTTTAAGAAGAGTTGTTTTGTATTGGCTTGGAAAAAATAGTAAGTAAGATGGCCTAATGTCAAGTCTGCATGTGTGGTGAAATTTAGGGTTATAACACCCGTGCCATAAAAAACACCTCCATTGTGTTGTAAAACATTATTTCTTCACCCTGTAACACTATTTTCCTATGCAGACACTGTGGACATCGTGCCAAAGAAAGCTTTCAAGCCAGCTGCCATAATTGTTCACCGTCAATAGGCACAATTAACCTGGGTAATTACAATCCACCATTAATCAACCTTAAAACTCTGTTAGTCATGGCCCCTAAAGCCAAATCCGCTGAAACGTCTGAGAATCTGATTCTTCTCCCTCCTGTCGACCTAGATCACATTCCCCTGGAAGATAAGGATTACAAGATCATAGAGTCGAAGTGTGAATTCAACTTCTTCAAATTGCAATTTTGGGTAAAATATATCTTCCTAGATCAGAGTGACTAAATTGGACTCTCGGAGTCCAATTTGCCTCTGTACATGTTCCCTCAGACCTTCCACTTCCCTGAATTCGATTTGAAATGCCAAGCTCATTATCTTCTCAACCAAAGGGCCATCATTTCCTCTTATAGTGAAACCTTGTTCACAATTACCCCCGAATCCATTAACCAGATGCTGCAAATCCCAAAAAATGACCCTACAATATTGTTTTCTATCAAAGCCCTGAATGAACTCTACGAGAAGCTCTCCTTCCCCCAAAGAGCCCATATTTTCAAGATTTTTCTGCCAGAAGACGCTCAATTGCCCAAGAAAAATCCTCCCTATCCATCCTCCATCTTCTCTGTCAGGGCCAACCAAATCATTTCCATTCTTTGTTACTTGTTAGGATACTTCTCAGATGAATGGGTAGATAAACCTATATTAGGTTTTTTGTCCATTTTTTCCACAAAAGAAAGAGCCATGATTCAATTTGATTTCAGTTAGTTTCTGGATGATAACATAGAAGATCAGTTTTTAAGGTTTTGAATAGAAGGAATGTTCATATATTCCTCAGTGCTAGTGTATTTTTTCTTATTTTTTCAGTCAGACGGGTTTCCATGTGCTTTTCAGAAATTGGACCAGGAAGGAAACCCATAGTTAGTGACCTCATGGACCTCACTTGTGAGGAAAAATTCAACTGAATTCAACTTCAAGGATTTCATAGACCATTTTATCACCCATTGGTTTGCATGTTGAACAGTAGTATAGAGCTAAGGATCAATGAAGAAATTCAGAGAATCCTTCACCTCTCTGATCTAGCCAAAATAGGAGATTGGTAAATTTATATCAAAACCACACTGAAATAAGAGTGTATGGATGTGATTTACCACCATACAGATTGCTAAAATATCTCCCTATAAGGATTTTTGCACTAGAATACATCAGGAAGATGGTGAACTCTGATGATATCCATTTTTTTGTAGTCAAGAAGAAACAACAACTCAGAATTAAGACCCAAATTGGTCCTTTCATATTCAACAACAGAGTAGTAGGAGAAGATGCAGACACCCTCTTGAAACAGATGAGTTTCACTTAGAGTTTCACATAGAGTTTCACATAGAGTTTCACATAGAGTTTCACATGGAATTATGACTCATTTTGTGTCATCTCAGAGTTCATATTAAAAAAAAGGAGTACTCCTTATGCTCACATACAGAAGCCAGAAGTGGAAAAGTATATGAACCAAACAGAATGGCAAGAAAACACATTGCTGCAAACAAAAGAACAACCTCTCCCTACCACTGCTTCACATACCAACACACCTCAAATGCAAACAGAAAAGGGAGAAATAAAAGAAGTTTCCCCTTCAGTCACAAAGGTATCAACTGAAGACTTCCAAGTTTACATAAAAAAGGCCAAAACCAATCATGCACCAGACTTGCTCAAAGAAGGAGAAATGCAGTCCACCATAGTCATGGATGGACCACATTCCTCAATCTTTTTAGACACCCAGTTCACAGTTTCCACATATTCATCTAAAAAAAAAATAGACACTACTCTGTCAGTTGAATCATCTCATGAGAAAACAAAGTCAAATATCTTTGACAAGTACAAATAGATCAAACAGAGGAATGAACTCCTCAACAACAACACATATGCTAATTTTTGGATATAGATCTCCACTTCTCAACACAGACTGTTGTCAAGATTTGACACAGAGAAAGGAAGAATGCAAATGGAATTCTTGCAAGAACAAGTTCCTCATCCCAAGACATCTGCTAACTACAAGAAGACTTCCTTTGAGTTTGATGTGAAACATGTCCATCGAGTGTATCAAATGGAAATGCATAGGCAAACTAAGGAGAGGATATTCTCCACCTTTACAAACAACTCATTGACTACTTCAAAATTGCAGGTGTCTCTGAATAACACTCAATCCCAATTGAAGCTGGAGAAAATCTCTTCTTTGGCCAAGGACAAAAAGATCAAATCACTAGAAGAATTGGTGTTGAAGATTGAGTATTACCCAAAAAATGTCAAGGAATCTGAGGAATTATTGAAGAATAATAATGATGATATAACATCCTTGAGAAAGCAACTAAAGCTTCCAGCTACAAAAGATTCACAAGCCAAAGAGGTGGTTGAAACAAAAGGCCACAAAGAAGAAATGTTGAAGATTATCACGGAACAAAATGCACAGATAAGGGAGATGGAAGAACAAATGGATAAACTGTTAAGGAGAAGGAACAAAGTGTATAGATGGCCATGATCCCACTGGAGGTAGTCCCTCTGATAGGAATTAGAACAGTAGAAGCATCTACATCAGAAAAAATTCAGTCAGCAATCCCAATACAAGTTCTAGATGCACCTGAGAAACTTATGAATTCCATGGAAGACATGTCCCTCCAAGGGGAGGACATAAGAAAACTGTAAGATGAGGTGAAAAGCCTCCAAGATCTGAAGTCAATGTTTCAAGCCAGTCACCATGCATAAATGCATAAGCCTCAAAGGATTAGTCAACAACTACAACATCTACAGAAAGAGTTTTTCATGGAAAATACCTTATCCCAAGAAAAGGAAAACATCTGGGTGGATATCAGCAAGTCTATGGTGGAAATTTGGCCATCCATACAGATCATATTTGAATAGCATGAATTGGTATAGAAGGGCATAGAAAAAATTGGGAAAATCAAAGAAGATCTAGGAGAAAGACCTAGAGAGGCCACTGAACTCATCAAATTCCTAAACTCCAAAAAAAAGGAGTTAGAAGAAATGAAAATTGAAGAAAGGACAGAGACCATCCTTGAGATCAAGAAGGTCCTGACCAAGAAAGGATTGATGTTGCAGCTAGAAGAAAAGGATCAGGTGATGGACATTGGAGTGTAGAGATTTTTCAATAAGATTGAAGTACTACATAAGAAAGGTCTCCCTGGGCTATTAGTACTCAATGACAAGCTAATCACTCTGTCAGATTACAAACATAAAATCAGTGCAGTGGCAAAGGACAGTTCCAAGTTTCCAAGGATATAGAGAAGCATTACTGGTAAATATTTCCTAGAGACATTACAGTTGGACCTGAGTATCCAGCATGCAATAAAACATATCTTCATCACCAAGCCTACTTTTGCCAAGTATACTGAAATGGATGAGATATACAGAAAGTTACTCAAGATTTCCATCCCAGATAAAAAGAGATGGGAAGATCTATGATCATTACTTGAGTAAATAAAATTTTGAGGTTCGAGTTAGCATGGAGCAACCAGCTAAAGTCAAAGATATGAATCACCAACCACTTTCCACCAAATTAGCACCACGGTTCCGAGCAAATCAACAAAAAATTTATATTTTTGTAATTTGAGATCTAATTAGTTAGATATTTCCTCCATAATATCCTAGTCATTTATGATAGGATTTGATGTAAATAGTTTTATAAATACTTCTTCCTTCGAAGTATTGAGGGTTGATTTTTGCACCTAGGAGCTATTGTGCAATTTTTCAAAGGATCGACCAGTAATGAAACCGACTTACTCACAGGATTCTTGTGTCAGATTGTTGGTGATGTCTCTCTCTCTCTTTGTTGAATGTTTTCTTATTCTCTATTATCATTTATGTATTTCAAATTCTAATCATTAAAATAAAGTCAATAGAACATAATTTATCTTGTATACTATGTCTCTAGTTTTTTAATGATCTGTAAGTTTTCATCTAAAATTGAGCAAGGGAATTCTTAACTTCTCCTTTTCTTAGTGGACCTTCATCTCTTTTTATATATTATTCATCTCATTTAATCTCAATAGATCCAATAGTTTTACTACCCTTCCTTGCGAAGAAAACCTCATAAAAATCAGAATTTGATCCTCATCTTTAAATATAAACCCCACAACCCAATGGAAAATTAAGCATTCATTCAGCTAATTATTACAACAAACAAACAATTTTGGGCTGTCATAACTAGCCTAACATCTAAAAACTTAAATAAATCTAAATCATACAGAGAGATCCCTCTCTTAAGATGGCAGGGATAGATCCCAGCTTCAAAAGTGGTTTTGGTGGTTACCTCTATCAATTTCTTCTACCCTTATACAAACTCTGGAAATTACAGAGTAATAACATAGTGGCGACCATACTGGGGAACTGAACAAATTTTGCAACTTTATGAATTTTCTTCCCTAGATAAGAAAACTTTAGTTCTGAGCAACCAAAGATCTAAATTTCAAGAGATAAATGTTCAGAGGTTGTTAAAATTTGTAAATAATTAATTAGGTTTCTAAAAGTTTAAGTTATGGCTCCAAAAAGAATTCATACTAGATCTCATCCTAATCCAGAACCTATAAAAGTAGTAGATAATCCAGAAAAATTAATTAGAAAAAGAAGTACAATAGAAAGTCAAGGGAGTAGTAGTCCTCTTCCTATGACCACCTCTATTCCAGAGAAGTTTGTCACAATCCAAGACATCCAATTTGATCTACCTTTTGAACATAGCCTTTTCATAACCAAATCTGATAGCTTTTTAGATGAAACAATTTTAGATCAAGCTATCCTCCAACCTAGAACCCCTGAAAGACACTCTCTTGGAGTAGATCTTGATAAAAAAATCATTCAATATTTTAATAAATTACAATATCTAGCATCGAACTTTGATCAAGCTTTGCACAAAGCTTACATTCAACAGTCTATTGAACTTTATGCCCTATCCATATTTGCCTCTTTTGTTAATCCTCAATTGATTCATCCTATAGCTTCCAACCCTACTTCTTCAACATCTTCCACCACTTCTCCATTGATTATACAGGTTACCATCCATCCTACTACAGGAGTTCCTGCTATCCAACCTCCTCCACCAATCATGGAAGCAAGATATGCTCCCCTTGTTTTGTCTTATCCTTTACATAATATGCCCCGAGATTATCAAACTAGGATTCCTCAGTTTGATGGCACTGAAAGCATGACTGCACAACAACATGTTGACAAAATGAATGACTTCTTCGACCTCCAAGAAGCATATGAGGCATATGTCCAAATGAGACTCTTTTCGCAAAGTTTAACTAGTGATGTTAATAAATGATTCAAAGCCTTACTAGATTCTAGCCTTAATGATATTACTGCCTTTCACCGGTCTTTTCTTAATAGATGGGAAGTAAAGAAAAATCCACTTCAAATACTATCTGAATATGAAAGTATCAAAAGAAACCAAGGGGAAAGTGTACTTGATTATTGCACTCGCTTCAACAATATTTATAATGCAATTCCAACTAACATTAAACCTACTCAAAGATTAGCTTTGATAATTTCCCTGATGGTTTTGATGCTGACATGTCCTACCAATTGAGAGAGAGAAACCCTACAGCTTTGGAATACATGCAAAGATGTGTTGTGAGTGTAGAGGCAAATCTGTTGGCTAAGAGAGCTAGACAAAGAATAGAAAGGAGAGTAACTATCAAGGAAGAACCATCCACTTCCACTGTTGATGCTAAAATAGACTCCTTAGTTAGAACTATGGAAAGAATGATGGAAAGATTAGAAATCACTGATAGGAACCCACCTAGAGAAAATCAACCTGGTCCTCAAATAAAAAATCCTAATTTCAAGAGAAATCCTCCCCAAATCAGACAAAGAGAACCTATAGAACAAAGAGGCCCTGATCAATAGATTAGGCCACCTTTTCAAGAAAACTATGTTGATGGGGGGGAAGAAACAATTGAGGGACTTGATGATGTTCACATTAATCTTATGGGAATAAATGATAATGATTCTATTTTTCTTACCCAATAAGAGCAAGATATTTTCTTGCTTTCACAGACTAAGTTCGATGAGGAAGAATCAGAACAACAAGATTTTGAAAATGCAATAATGGAATTTCATAGTCAATACAACTTGAGAAGTAATAAGTCTAATGATAATCCAACCAAAAAAACTTTTGACTTTAAGAATACATCAGATACACCTGCCAAGAAATTTCCTGAAAAGAAAAACTCAGAGGTCCCAACAAAAAGAACTTATGAATCTGTACTAAATACAACTCAAACCGATGTTCCCTCTACCAATCAGCCCAAAGATACTACACAAAAGAATGTTGTTGAGAAATCAGATCTTCCTAATCAAAATAAAACTCCTATCTCATTCAGTATCGAAAGTGAATTGGCTAAAATCAAAATACATATTCCTCTGAAAAAATTAATGAACAAGAATACTTATAGATCACAAGTGATCAAAGCCCTGAACATAGAACTAGGAGTGGGTACATACACAGTGAACATTGTTGATGATCAACAAGAGTTGTTTTTTGGGCTGGAATTTGATGGAAAATATGAAAGTGGTTTTTTTTCTCCTTTTTACATCAACTTAAATATTCATAATAAGACTTTGCATAATGCCATGCTAGATTCTGGTGATTCTCACAACCTTATGCCTAAGGATGTGATGGATAAATTGGGACTTGATATCACTATACCTTTCAAGGATTTATATTCTTTTGATTCAAGTAAAGTTAAATGCATAGGTATAATCAAAGATTTGTGTATTACTTTGGCACAAATCCTAGCCAAAATCATGATAATGGACATTGTTGTTGCAGACATACCTCCAAAGTATGGCATGTTGTTGTCTGATCATGGGGATCCAAATTATAGGGTATCCTATGTGGAGTTTAGACTTTGATGGTGCTATCGTCAAGAAAGGATCAGGAGATGGATTGTGGGTTTCAAATTTAAAAGCAAGATATACAGAAATCCATTCCTACAAATTGAATTTTCAGTACACCAACAATATAGTCGAGTATGAAGCATTAATGTTAGGTTTGAAATTGTTAAAAAATCTTGGTGCTAAGAGAATTTCAATAAGAGGTGATTCTGAACTCATAATAAAATAGGTCAAAGGTGAGTACTCTGCCAAACACCCAAGATTGAAGGCCTACAAAAATGTTTTTCTATATTTCTTGAAGTGCTTTACTGAATATGATTTGCAGGTGATTCCCAGAGGCCAAAACATACTTATTGATGATGTGGATACCTCATCAACCACTTGTAAGATACCATTTCATCCTAATTGCCAGTATACAGTTGAGGTGAAATGAAGAACTTGTGTCCCATACAATATCAGTTATTGGCAAGTTTTTGGTAATGATGAACATATTGATGATTTTCCACAATAAAAAAATGAGTTCGAATGTGCAAATATTGATGTAGATATTGATGATGAAAAAAAAAGTGTAAATAAGATAGATTTAGAAGAAATAAATGAAAAACAAGAAAATATACATTTTTTGCAATTAAAAGATAATGTTCTGCCTAGAGGATTAGTCCCATTGGAATAATTGTTTGATTTTGATGATGTAGCTAAAAAACCAAAAATTGAACCTACTAGAAAAGAAGTTCAAGATTGTAACATAGGAACTGAATAAGAACCGAAAATGATTAAATTGTCCAAATCTTTACCTCCCGCTCAAAAACAGAAATATATAGAATTGTTCAAAGAATTCATAGATGTTTTTGCATGGAGCTATGAAGATCTAAAATCCTATGATACTAGCATTATACAACACAAAATTCCCATAAAAGAAGATCATAATCCTTTCAAACAAAAATTTAGGAGAATTAACCCAAAGTTGATGCCTCTAATTGAAAAGGAAATAAAGAAGATGTATGATGCCAAAATCATTGTCCCATTAAAGTTTTCTAAATGGGTGTCCAATTTAGTCCCTACCAGAAAGAAGAGTGGAGAAATCAGACTGTGTATTGATTTCAGAAACCTCAATAGAGTCTCTCTTAAGGAAAATTGTCCCTTTCCCAAAATGGACCATATTTTGCAGAAGGTAGTTGGATCCAGTAGAATTTCTTTATTAGATGGTCTTTCTAGCCACAACCAAGTGTTAGTCCACCCTGATGATCAGGAGAAAACATTGTTTACTACACCTTGGGGCACTTTCATGTATGTGAAAATTATTTTTGGTTTAATGAATGATGGGGCCACATTTCAGAGAGCAATGTATATTGCTTTTGTGGATGAACTTGGAAGATTCATTGTTATATACTTGGATGACATAATTTTTTTTTATTCCAGTAAAACATAGTGCTTGCGCATTCTTCCATTGATAGGTCCTCCATGCAGGTCTTCTCCATCCATATATTTGATAAAAAATGCATTGCTTCCTCTGTAGGCATGTATTGTGAATGGACCTTTCCATAGATTCTCAAATTTTCCATGCTTTCCCTTTTCCTCATTCCTTGAGTCCCATTTCAGTACTTTGTCTCCTAACTAGGCGATCTGTAGGAAAAACAGGGAGAATTTTGAAAAATCGAAATAGGTTTTTTCTTAGCACGGGCCAAAGAACAATAAAGTCTCCCAGATTTTGCACAGTTGTTACGGATTGGGAGAATTGAGACCATATTTGGGGCCTATTTTAAGGATTTATTTGCTTCCTATTTTACTCATGTTTTTCAAATGCAGATTCTGGAGAGCTGGAGATGAATTTCAAAAAACAGAGGGAGGTTGTTCCCCAATACGAGTTTATGTACAAATACCTCCTCCCTTTTTGTAACATCTGTCAAGATTTGAAATATATGATCAAGTATTTGACCCGTATTTTTGCAGTTGTTCGGTCTATTTTTTGGGGATACAGTGCCATATTTTAATGTAACATACTGCTCTTTTTTGGGGATCAGTTAGATTCGAACCCCTGATCTCGAGGCACCTATATATATCTTGTCATTTTCATGTAATGAGAGAGTTGGAACCTGTTGAAGAAATAGTGCTCATTATTGTAATCAGCTCACAGAGCCACAATTCATCAATCCAATAATACAATTGCAGCAGTTACAAGATTCATGTGTCAATCTTGGTGGTGAAGTTATTCTATCATTGTACTTTGTTTCCATTGTGTTTCTTAAGTTATTCATATTCTAAATTATGCTAATAAGTTTAAAGAACAAAATTTGTTGAGATATACACAATGATTATGGCTTAGACATAATTATCAATATTTTTTGCTTAAGGGTTAATTCCAGGATTCTTTATTTCCCTGTTATAACCCGGTCCTCTCATCTTTTTCCTCCAAATCGAAAATCAACATCAAATCATCCAACAATAATGCTTACCTTGCCCTGTAGGGTTGTCTGTAGAACCGACCCTTGACTGAACTTCAACTTGTGACTCCATTTCCTAATGGATTTCCTTCTTGTTTCGACCAATTCCAATAAAAAAACCCAACCCTGAACTAGATAGCTAGCCTAATATATTCTTTAAAACAAAGCTAAATCTTATAGAGAGAGCCCTCTCTGGGTCTAGGAGGGCTAGATCCTGGACTCCAAAGCGGTTTGTGGTTACCTCTGTCAATTTCTTCCTCATCCTGAGAAATTACAGAGTGCTAACATAGGTAAAAATCTCTTTACATGTATATAAACTCATGTTTGTTGATATTCAAAAGAATTAATTTGAGTGGGAATGCTAACAATCATTCCTCTCAACCACCAAAGCTAAACTCAAATGATTGAATTAAAATCTATTATTATGTACTAAAAAATTATAATAAATCATGAATATTTATTTATTAACATGCAATAATTTTTTTTCCTAAATTAAGATGACTAATTTATATTTTTAAATAAATTTAAAATATAAAAATAATCTTAACATATTCTTTTAATATTTTTATAATAAATAAAATAAAAAATTAAATATTATTCTTCAACGTTACAAAATAAATTGTAAATATTGCTCTTTTATATTTCCTACTAAAAGAACAATATAAAAGATAATGATTTAATTATAAAAAAAATCAAATACAAATAGTTAGAATTTAATTTTAGTGATCTTTTTTCATCGGATTAATTTTAGTGATTTATAAAAGATATTGATTTAATTATAAATTAACATATTGATTTAATTATCTTCTAATTATAAATTAACATATTCAACATAACAACATCAACAATACAATTTAATTGCAATAATAACTTATTGTATAATTTAACTAAGATTATTTTTTATTTCCCAAAAAAATCATTATATTTGTTATTTCTAGTTGAAATCAAAATATATATAATTAAATTGTAAATGCAATAATAACTCATTGTATAATTTAACTAAGATTATTTTTTATTTCCAAAAAAAATCATTATATTTGTTATTTCTAGTTGAAATCAAAATATACATTGGATATATCTGCTCAAAAGAGTATTGACTTGTAGCATTCTCTGCCAAACTTAAAACCCCAGAATACCACATATAAATCGAACTAAAAATTATAACAAGAACTCATATGAAAGGTGATCAACACCAAATCAGTGTTGAAATTCCTACTCTGGGACCTGGGACCTAGGTATCTTGTTATCTAGTGATTTCTTTGATGTAAATCAAATTAACAACTCGCAAAACATAATACACTTGTTGGAATGATCAACTCAAATTAATAGTGGAAGCAATACTGGAAACCAAAATTTCATACACAATACACAAAGGTATTATGCACATCAACTAAGTGTATCATTCAAATAAATTAAAAGATTACAAGGGCTCTCTTACTAGGAAAATGGCCCATAGAGAAAATACAAAAAAGTTTTGACAACACCTGCAAACCCTAGCAATTCTTGGTTTGTTGTATGACCTCGAACTTTCATGTTTTTCAAGATGTACACGCCTTTCCTTAAGAAAATCCGCGTATATGGGATTGTCTCAACTAAAACCCGTGTACAAAGACTGTACATAAAACTTTGTATAGCGCAAACCTACTACTATGGCTCCAATTTGTTGAAACCCACTTGCGACTACCTTTGTTCTCTCTTTTCCCTGACCTATACTAATCTATAGATGAAAATCCTTCTCCACCTATCCAATATCTTCTTGAGAAAAAATCCTTCTCTGCTCTCTATGTCAAAACAATCAATCTCCCCTCTTTACCCCAACCTTGCTTTTATAATCTTGAGTCATGACCTAACCCTAATCTCCAAAGTGATTGACAATTGAGATTACATCTCACCTCACTTGAGATCAATGACTAAGATTTAATTCACTAATGCTAATAACTTTAGCATTTCACTAAATAAAATCAACTAATTAATAAAAGAACTTTAATTTAATAATTCATTTAATTAAATTAAAGAATCAAGGTAGAAGGATTTGCACGACTGCCACACTCTAAACACTTAAACTTGTGCGGAAGTACATATCTGATGCTACAAACATCAACCCTCCCTCTTAGTGAGGAAGGAATTTTGCACCACTCCAAGTTTGTCCGTGAAGAACACAAACTTCCCTTTAACCAAGGGTTTGGTCATAATATTTGCAACCCGCTCATCTATGGAAACATACTAAAGCTTGACTATTCCCTTTTGCATCCTATCTCGGATGAAATGACACCTTTAATCAATATGCTTGGACATGTCATGGAATACTAGATTCTCAGAGAGTTTAATACAACTTTGATTATCACAGTATATCACTGTGGGCTCCAAATCCTGATCAAATAAATCTGTAAGTAATTTGCGATGAGAAATGACTTCACATCTAGCCATAATCATTGCCATATACTCTACCTCTATTGAGCTAAGTGCTACAAAATTCTGCTTCCTACTGAACAATGTGATCACTACTAATCCTAAGATGAAGAAAACACCTTGAGGTTCTCTTCCTATCTATTTCACTCCCAATATGAGTCTAAATATCCCTACATCC
>SNQJ01S0000440.1:5239-104363 GCA_010110895.2 Picea sitchensis
CGCATATCGCGATTTCGAGGTTTTTGATGTCAAGTGATTTGGACATTTCAAACTCTCGATCGTCGATTCTCCGATGGAGCCTCCAGGATGCCACGCGTCCACACGAATAAACGGTCCAGATCCCTGCTTGATTTAACGGCTGCGATTAAATCGCGAAATCGCATATCGCGATTTCGGGGTTTTCGATGTCAAGTGAACTTTGCGTTATGAAATCCCGATCCCCGAATCTTCGATGACTTATCTCCCTTGCAACTTCTGCAGATCTGACGGCTATTGTTCTTTCGGGAAATTTGAATAAGATCCTACAGTCACTGACTCTTCTCCTCTCGATTATTGTTGCGCTGCTATTCATTGCTATTGTCATCACTGCAGCCACAACTGTACTTGCCATCAATGACAAGTATACGCTAATTTGCTTTCTGTTAACTGAAATTGCCAACAAGATTTATATTTTTGTGAACATTGCATATATGGTAAACAAAATCGAGTAAGATTCTCATATGGTGCTACAAGAGCAAAGGGGATCTTAGAGTTGATATACAGTGATATGTTTGGACCCGTGCTCATTCCATCAACAAAATGGGATTGTAGAAATGATGAATAAGACGTTGATGGAAAAAACAAAGTGCATGCTCAATGGTGTCGGGTTAGGACAAGAATTCTAGGCAGAGGTAGTGGGTATTGCACGTTACCTGGTAAATAAATAACCCTCATCAACATTGGTGGACAAAACCCCACATGAGGTATGGACTGGTAAGAAACCCTCTCTTGAACATATTAGAGTGTTTGGTTGTGATGCTTATGTACATGTTCCAAAGGAAAATAAGAGTAAGCTAGATAATAAAGTTGAAAAGTGTATATTTATTGGTTATAAAGATGGTATGAAAGATTATAAGCTTTGGAACCCAGAAATTAAGAAGATTGTTTACAATCGGGATGTTGTTTTTAGAGAGGTTAAAGATGTTACCAAACATGAATGCCTACCAAGGCAAGAAGAACATGAGAAAATAGAGTTTGATTTGGATGATGCAAAATATGAATCAACAAAAGAAGATGAATCAGAAGAAGAAGAACCACATACTCCGGTATTGAGGAGATCAATGAGGAAAAGAAGCCGGAAATGTACAGTCCACTTGATATTTGTGCCAATTCGTCTTTATCTATTACTAATGATGATCCCATAACTATCAGGGATGTAGTGAATTTAGAGGATAGTAAACTCTCGAAGAAAGCCAAGGGTGAAGAGATGGATGCATTGGATAAGAATGAGGCATGGGATCTAGTTGAGTTTCCAACTGGAAGAAAGGCATTGAAAACACATTGGTTTTTAAGAAGAAGTTGAATGCAGAAGGCAAAGTGGAGAAATACAAAGCTCAACTAGTAGTAGAAGGTTATTCCCAGGTAGAGGGAATTGACTTTGGTGAAATTTTCTATCACGTTGCCAAGTTAACTTCTATTAGGTTTCTTTTATCTATTGTTGTTTCTTTTGATTTTGAAGTAGAACATATGGATGTGAAGATAGCATTCCTACATGGGGATCTGGAAGAAGAAATTTACATGAAGAAGCCATAAGGATTTGTAGTGAAGGGAAATAAAGAATTGGTCCATAAGCTAAAGAAGTCACTATATGGTCTAAAGCAACCACCTAGGATGTGGTACCAAAAGTTTGACACATACATCCTTGGATTAAGATTTGTGAGAAGTTGTGTTTATCGCTATGTATATTCCAAGCAATTTGGTAATCACTTCATTTATGTAGTGGTGTATGTCAATGACATGTTGTTGGTAGGAAATAACATGGCTATTATCAAGGAGGTGAAATCACATATATCCTCCAAATTTGAGATGAAGATTCTTAGTGTTGCTAACTTTATTATGGGAATGGAGATTAAATGAGATCATGCAAATAAAAAACTCTGGTTGAATAAGAGAAAATATGTTGAAACAATATTGCAAAGGTTTAATATGCAGGAAAGTAAACCGATCAAGGTTCCTATTCTTGTAGGTGTAAATTTATTTGCATATCAATTTCCCAAGACACAAGAAGAGGAAGAGGACATGTCCCATGTTTTGTATGTTAGTGCGTTGACAGTTTGACGTATGCAATGGTATGTACTAGACTGGACATTACACATGCAGTGAGAGTTTCGAGCAGATATGTCAAAACCAGGGAAAGAGCATTGGACAACAATAAAGAGGGGTTTTCAAGTATTTGTGTGGCACTTCTACTTATGGATCGTGCTACCAAGGAAGACCAGGATTGGATAGAGTGTTGGACATACATGGGTTTGTTGATGCAAACTGGGCTAGAGATTTTGATCATGGAAGATCAACAAGTGGGTATGTGTTTAACATATTTGGAGGAGCAATCGGTTGGCTGAGAAAAAGACAAGTTGTAGTGGAACTCTCAATTAAAGAAGTTGAATACATGGCAGCCACTCATGCATGCAAGGAAGGAATGTGGTTATAGAGAATGTGTTCAGGTATTGGATTGGTACAACAAACAATAAGATTAGATTGTGACAATCAGAGTGCAATTTTCTTGGCAAAGAACCCAACTTATCATTCAAATACAAAGCAGATTGATGTTCAGTATCGCTTTGTGAGAGACATGGTTGAATATAAGAAGGTGTTGCTGGAGAAGGTTGACACTTTGAAGAATGTTGCAAATTCATTAACAAAGTCTGTGAGTATCGAGAAGTTCTCTTGGTGTAGAGAAACAATGGGCATTACTACCTTGGATTGTTGACTATGTAATAATGTGACCCCATGTATGAAAAGAAAACAACAAGTGGGAGAATGTTGGGTATGTGTTATATTCTTTGCATGTGTGTAGGGGAGGTGCATCAGATTTGGCGACAACGTTTGACGATCCCGGATTAATGGATTAAGATTTTGGTAGTTGTATAATACCTAAAATATTATATATATGGTGATCCCAAATTAAGGGATTAGGGTTTTGGTAGCTGCAGAATATATATATATTGTATTGTGAATGGTGAAATTAAAACAATGAAGAGTTGAGAGGTGTGGCACCAAAGAATGTTGGTTGTCCCCCGATTAAGGGTTTCCAAAATAAATCTGTGTGTACTATGTGTGAGCCATTGATTAATTTCTATTTTTCTTAAGAATACATATGCATTGTTTTACTTCACATGTATGGGGGTGACCTTGATGCGTCATGAACCTTGATACAAATGGGAGGTGGGGTCACATCCCCTCTTAATATATTTTAACAAGCTCACGAGGGATAGCAATATTGGCGAGAACGTGCGCACACTCTCCCAGGTTGGGGAGAGGTCACGAGTTCAAGCCTGGCTACGAGTCTCTCGGGCTGCTGCTTTCCACTCTCATATCATCCACTATTGTGGGGAAGTATAGGGGTGGGTTCCCAACGGGTTAATTTCTATTTATCAGACTGTTGGGGTCCTAGAGAGCGGGAGAAAAATTTGAAAATGGCGATGGCGATTCAAGCGCTCCAGAAACTCTTTGATCCAGGCAACCTTAGGGTAGTTATTGGACCTCACTGAACAGTTTATCCTCCTCCTTTATCGCCGACAGTAAGTAGTCTACCTTGACGGATGTTGTTTTTGTCTTTTACCAAAGCGTTTTGCTCTCTATCCTGGACTATGTTGTATAGTTCTTACTGGACTATGTGGTTTTGTCATGTCTATCTGCCCGGATAGAGACTGTCTTGGACTATACAGTATTTGTCTTTTCTTAGCTTTTTTCCTCTCTTGAACGGTGTTTGTCCTTGATCTTTCTTGACTTTGCGGCATGATCTTGTCTTCTTGTTCGTTTTGAGATTGCCCCTCTGTCTTGGACTGAGCACCACTGCTCTGGCCTGACTTCCCTGTCTATCTAGCTGCCAGTCTCACTCTGCTTTTGTTAATCCTCCGCACTGACCTGTCCCTTTCCTTTCTAATGGCATCCAGGTGGGCCTATAGCGGTCCCTTTTCCTTTTCCATAATGGATTCTCTGATCGATACACTATTGAATCCATCTGATGAACTCCTTTGGAAATGGGTCGGTTTCTTTGAGCATGTGGACTCCCTGGAAAAAATCTCTACGACTCTCCCCTCATTGCCTGTTTCACACACCCGTTCCACTACATCTGTTTTTCCAGCTATAGCTGACCCTCCCCCCCAGACATATGATCTTCTCCCGAGACCTGCTCCTCCTGGCTCCGACAGAACTCTTCCCACTCCACCTGCATCGGTCGTCCAAACTCTCCCTCCTTCCTCACTCCGAGTGGCTCCCCCTGGGCGCAAAGCTTGAGAATACATATGCATTGTTTTACTTCACATGTTTAAAACTTACAAGTCTTGAATGATGGGGGAGGTACAAACGTTATAAACTCCAAGAACAAATCATGGTTTCATTATATCTATGTAACGGTGTCAAAACCTATAGCAAAATGAAGAACAATACAACTAGTTTGCATTAGAAGACAAAAATGATAATGACTTCCACATAATACAACTGATATATATCAAAGTGTCATTGCATTAGAAAACAAAAATGATCATGACTTCCACATAATACAACTCATATATATCCAACATAAAATATCCGAGTGTTATTGGATTTTTAAATGGCATAAAAGATAAAATGTTTTTGGTTTTTTAAATGGAAAATGGTTGTACCTCTACGACGATTATTTAGATTTGGAAATCTAAAAGAGGAGAAGCCACAATGTCAGTGAATTAACTATTCAACATATAATTCTCACGAAAAAATCCATTTAAAAAATTAAATCAACTCAAAGATGATAACTTATATTATCATATGATTGAGACCCATCTTTATTATCATGTTACATATAACCCCACTATGGTGGAAACCAAATAAGATGATTTTCTTTCACTATATGGGCAAGAAAATAAATCTGATGAGAAACATGATAAGTTAATGACTATGACAATATAGTATGAGTGTTTAAGGAATAAAACTAACCTAAAAAATATTCATCCAACAATAAGGATCCGAATTCCGAAATTCATGCCTACAAATCAATCTCCACAATTTTGGAAAATTATAACAAAATAAAGGACGCTAAACAATAGGTCAATTGACGACATTGCATATCACCTATCACATCTTTAGTTATAGAACAATTATGGATGGATGCAATTTTTGGACAGATGCAATTTTATATATGTAATTACTCTAGAATTGTTCTATAACTAAAATTGCATCTGACCATATGCATAATTGAAATGGTGTAGATTGCATATCCCTATCACAACTTCTAATTCTAGATTTTGCTTTTATGATGCTTTTAACTGTTGAGGATTTCCAACTTCTATTTTTGGCAATTTGCTTAGTCACATTGAATATAGAAATCATGATAGCTACATCAAGAACTACATATTATCACCGAGTATAGTCCACATACACAAAAAAATATATCCATGGGGTCAACTCTAGATCTCTTTAAATCTTCCATAAGAATCAGGTTTAAAAAATCCTTTGAAACCGGCACAAACCCCTTGGTTTCGTGCACGATCTGATCACAGACCACTAAAACATGCAACACAACCTTGTTTCTTAGGAGGCATCAAATCTTCTCTTCTATTAAATCTCAATCGTTGATCTCCTTCTCTTGCCAGTGGAACTCACCGCAAAGCTTCATCACTCAACAACCATCCGATCATCCTTCGGATTAACCTCAGCCATCGATATATTGATTCCAAATCTCCACATATCATGCTATCGGGACCATCGAGTATCGAGCCACTGGGCCACATAAACATAGAGCACAAATCTCATTTACTTAGCAGATATGGACCTCAGGTTGATCTCAACCATTGATCTAGTTCCCCATACAACAAGACTACCAGGCTTACCAACCCATCGGGGTATCAACCCATCAACCCCTGAGGAATTCAACCATGCACCCTTAAACTTTTAACACGATCTGGTATGGAACCTCACACATGGAACCGTGATACTAGGCTATCGACCAATCGGCCCCCCGGGAGCTTCAACTCTTATGCACTTCATCAATCTTCCAATATCCAGTATTGGAACCATGTCGTGGAACTTTGTTTTTACAGACCCAATCACCATGCACCATGTGTATTGCCTCATCATTGGGCTATCGTGTTGTTGTGGCGAATGAGGTGGACTCCATGTGGATCATCCTGCAAGCTTGACTGCTTGTTATGGGACTGGCGTAGCAGATGTTGTGGCCTCTATGTGGTTACAGATGTGGCATCTAACCTGGCCCACTGATCCAGGAGGCTCCCCAGGCTCAGAAAATGCTCAAAAATCAAAGTTCTCATACTTGGATGAAACCAATGCCATTGCGTTCGGCTCGTTCCCCCGATTCCGGCCATATATTTACTTTCTCAAACGGACGTTGTATGCGAGAGTTATCGTACTCTGACCGTTTTCCCAAACAGGCAAAAAGTCAACAGGTCCAGTCAAATGATGACATCAGCATGACATCATCAATGCTGACATGGCAGAGACAAGTGGCGATAAGTGGCAGTCCAGTAGAAGGTGACTGGTTAGTGACAGGGATCCAACCAACAACTGACAAGTGGCATTTGTTTGGCAAATGGTTGGGTGCCACGTGGCCCAGTCATGGGCTACCACGTGGCACCATGGTATTGGTTAATGGTTGGTGGAAAAATGTTATGGAGCTCATGAGATTTGAACCCATGACCTCTTGGTAGGTGCCCAAGACTTGGCCAAAGTCCTTTTCACCAATGGGCCCTTGATGGTGCTTATTAAATATAACCCACTTTAATTTTATTAAAGTGTATTGTAAAGGTGTATGGGTGCACAAGGGGATAAGCCCCAGCCCAAGGATCTTGGGGATATCCCATAAAACCAGGGGGGGCGCGCATGAGAAGGGGCTTAGCCCACTTAAGGCGCCCTATTTTAAGCCTTGATCCCATGCAGAGCGCCATAAGACCAAGGGCGCGTGCCCAGTTAGGGGGCTTAGCCCTATATTTACACAAATGTGGGTTTTTCACCATGTATTAGTGTTTTTTTAATGATTTTTTAAGCAGATTTAATGGATTTTGCCCATTATTGGGAGATATTGGGCTCTTTTTGAGCCTAGATTTTGGGAGGAAGTTGGAAGATGGTTTTACCAACTTCAAATCTATATAAACCAGACTTGTTGGAGACCATGGGGGGGGATCAAAAGAGAGACTTTTTGATGCAGGGTTTTGAAGGAGAAGTTTGTAAATTTTGGCATTTTCTCATGTTTTGAGAGACGTTTTTCTCATGTTGTTGAGAGGATTTTGATGGTGCATGCATGAATCTGAGCAATGAGGTCTTGTATAGAAGACATGAAGCATGTAATGTAACAGCAAAGAGCATTGTAAGAGAACTTTGAGCATTTTAAAGAGCAATAAAGAGGTCCTCCACTTGGAAGCGGGCCCAGAGACGTAGCCAACGTTTGGTGAACTCCATTATCAACCTCTTGTCTCTATTTCTCTTTTTGTTTTGTTGTTCTATTCTCTTCATTTGCAGCATGAATTTCAATGGCTGATCTATTTATACATTAATAAGCATCAAGTAAAAGTCGCATTTGATATTCCGCAAACAAGATAACAAGTTTATGTATTTTGCATTCTTAACGATCCGATGCAAAAAGTACATTAAACTAACTTGCGATTTATCAGTAATACCTTCGTTTTTGGATCAAGTTTATGGTATCAGAGCATTTGGTTGTGAAGGTTTGACAGGAATTGCAAGCATTGGATGTTGACGAGAGCAAAACTCAAGCGAGGAGAAGGCCAACTTGAGGCTCTTGACACAGAGATTCAAAGGCGACCGCATAAGCAAGAGATGTCTTCGCCACGGAAATTGGGTCCCTACAAAACTGAAGATGATTTCTTCGAGGCCTTTAAATTGATGCAAGCCATGGTAGAGGAGCTTTATCATGAAAGAGGGCAACGAAGGCTTTGAGGCAATGAAGAAGGTGAATCTTCGGTAAAAGCAGAAGGAGGAGTTGGAGGTGGTGGACCTTCAGAACCTTCTTCTCCTTCATCCTCATCATCTAATAATGATGCAAGCGTACATTCCTCCAAGGATAAGCAAAAAACTCATCATTCTTCTTATATGTCGTTATTAAAGTTAGATGTAAAGTTTCAATTACCCACTTATGATGGTGAATTAGATGCAAAAAAGCTAGATAATTGGGTGAGACAATTAGAGGTCTATTGCAGGATACAAAAGATTGTTGATGATGAAACTAAGATCCAACTAGCAAGTCTCAAATTGGGAGGCACAACTCTCATATGGTGGGAAAGGCGAGAACAGAGATGATCTTAAAGAAAGAGTGGTAAAACGATCCTACGGGCCGTTTTGTTGTGCATTCTAAAACAACTAGAGATGATCTTAAGAAAAGTGGTAAAACAATCTCTTCCTGGAATGATTTTGTTATTGCATTAAAACAACAGTTTTACCCTTTAGCTTACATGCAACAAGAAATGATGAATTGGCAATGTTTAAGGCAATCAAAAGGTCAAAATGTACAAGAATATACTCAAATATTTAGTAAGAAAGCGTTAAATTTGGGTATTGCATTATATACACAAGAGACACTCCTAAAATATATCGATGGTTTACATTCTTATCTTAAGCACACTATTCTTATGCTAAATCCTTCTAACTTTGATTAAGTATGTGTACAAGCCATTCACATTGAATCAAGTAAAGGGAATGTTGGTGATAGTGTTTCTACAAATACTTGGCAAAAAAAGGATGCAGGGAAAAGGAAAGAGAAGAAGACAACCATAGCAAGAAAGGAGAAGCCTACTTGCAAGCATTGCAAGAAAGTAGGCCATGATGAAGATCGGTGTTGGGTCTTACATCCTGACTTGAAGCCAAAGAAGTTTGCCAACCACGAAAGGAAGAATACCACAGCTGCGACAATTCAAGTGGATCTTGGATCAGATTCTGGTGATGAGACATAGGTTGTAGCTATGGGAATCTGGGGTATAAATTTTGTTGCAAGTTCTAGCTCTTCTAGTTCAGTTGATGTAAATGATGAGTATAAAAGGAATAAACTTTTCCACATAAGGGTTATAACACATAATGTTAAAGTTGATACTCTTGTAAACAGTGGATCACAAGCCAATCTAATCAGTGAAGATGTTGTGAATAACTTGGGACTTGAAACTAAATCACATCCTAAACCATATCCATTCGGATGGATATGTGGTGATAACAATTTACAAGTAACCAAGCAATGTAAAATCAAGTTTGCAATCACTTCTAATTATATTGATGAAGTAGAGCTTGATATAGTGCCATTGGACATATGTGGAATTGTACTAGGAAGCCCATGCCTTTATGATAGGAAGGCTATATTCTACAGGGAGGAAAATAAATATTGCTTCAAGAAAGATGGCAAAAAGTACATTGTTCGTGCTCATCGCATGAAAACTGACAGGTCCTTTGCAGCTACAGGGCAGTTAAAAAGAATGGTAAATGCAAGCAGAATTTTAACACTTATGTCTGTAACAAAACATGAAGTTAGTGATTTTAAACATGAGATGATTCCATATGTTTCAAACAGTCATGAAGTGTCATCGGAGGTACAACATAAGGTTCAGCTGCATAATTTGATTATTGTTCCTGTTCAAAAGGGGAAGCATGTTTTGTCATTTTCATTGGCATACTCAGTATTGTTGATTAGTTTGTTGTTGTTCAGTGGTGTATGGCTGCAAAGTGCGACAAAGAATATAGATGAATGTGCGATAAATGAAATGATTACTTTGATAAACAATGCTATCTCAGTTTTCATGTTTGTTGTGATTAGTCAGGTGATCATTATCCCAGCAGAGAGGATGGATGATACAGGACAAAGTGGGGAGGCAGTACCATCACTTCTTACCTGAGTAAAAGCAGACTTTTGGTGGTCCAAAAGCTTCCAAAGTGGGGAGGAATGATCCAGGAGGCTCCCCAGGCTCAGAAAATGCTCAAAAATCAAAGTTCTCAGAATTGGATGAAACCAACTCCATTGCGTCCGTCTCGTTCTCCCGATTCCGGCCATATATTTACTTTCTCAAACGGATGTTGTATGCGAGAGTTATCATACTCTGACTGTTTTCCCAAACAGGCAAAAAGTCAACAGGTCCAGTCAAATGATGACATCAACAATGTTGACATGGCAGAGACAAGTGGTAGTCCAGCAGAAGGTGACTGGTCAGTGACAGGGATCCAACCAACAACTGACAAGTGGCATTTGTTTGGCAAATGGTTGGGTGCCACATGGCCCAGTCATGGGCTACAATGTGGCACCATGGTATTGGTTAATGGTTGGTGGCAAAATGTTATGGAGCTCATGGGATTTGAACCCATGACCTCTTGGTAGGCGCCCAAGACTTGGCCAAAGCCCTTTTCACCAATGGGCCCTTAATGGTGCTTATTAAATATAACCCATTCTAATTTTATTAAAGTGTATTGTAAAGGTGTATGGTCACACAAGGAGATAAGCCCCAGCCCAAGGATCTTGGGGATATCCCATAAAACCAGGGGGGCGCGCATGAGAAGGGGTTTAGCCCACTTAAGGTGCCCTATTTTGAGCCATGATCCCATGCAGAGTGCCATAAGACCAGGGGCGCGTGCGCCCAGTTAGGGGGCTTAGCCCTATATTTGCACAAATGTGGGTTTTTCACCATATATTAGTGATTTTTTAATGATTTTTTAAGCAGATTTAATGGATTTTGCCCATTATTGGGAGATATTGGGCTTTTTTTGAGCCCAGATTTTGGGAGGAAGTTGGGAGATGGTTACCAAATTCAAATCTATATAAACCAGACCTGTTGGAGGCCATGGGGGGGATCAGAAGAGAGACTTTTTGATGCAGGGTTTTGAAGGAGCAGTTTGTAAATTTTGGCCTTTTCTCATGTTTTGAGAGGCATTTTTCTCATGTTGTTGAGAGGATTTTGATGGTGCATGCATGAATCTGAGCAAGGAGGTCTTGTACAGAATACATGAAGCATGTAATGTAAAAGCAAAGAGTATTGTAAGAGAACTTTGAGCATTTTAAAGAGCAATAAAGAGGTCCTCCACTTGGAAGCGGGCTCGGAGACATAGCCAACATTTGGTGAACTCCGTTATCAACCTCTTGTCTCTATTTCTCTTTCTGTTTTGTTGTTCTATTCTCTTCATTTGCAGCATGAATGTCAATGGCTGATCTCTTTATACATTAATAAGCATCAAGTAAAAGTCGCATTTGATATTCCGCAAACAAGATAACAAGTTTATGTATTTCGCATTCTTAACGATCCGATGCAAAAATTACATTAAACTAACTTGCGATTTATCAGTAATACCTTCGTTTTTGGATCACCCACCGAGCATCGACCCCTCGATAGTTTAACACTACAAAAATCCTATGATATATGATATCTGATATGTCAATATCTGACTTGTCGGGGCAGCGAGCTATCAAGCCACTGGGGTATCAACGGGCTATCGATCCACCGGGGTATTGGCCCCCCGGGCCATCAAAAATTTATCAACGCATATTCAACAAATACTCTAGTATTCTCGTATCCGATATACTGGGCCCCACAACCATAAAAATTAACACCTTGCTCAGGGTTCCATCACTCTTCCGCTCGCATTCAAGCTTTGTTACTTCTCATTTTCATTATAAACCCTTTGTAATTGTTCTTCCTTGTGCATGTGGGATATATCATTTTGGAATTCATGGTCCATTTAATCACTTCCAGTGGTCAGATCTGCTTCTTGTTATCAGGTCCACAATTTTGCTTCTCCTTTACTCTACTCATTGTTGCTCAGACTGACACACACCTGATCTTTCTCTACACCCTCAAATTCTTATTATTGGTTATGTTGCCTTCTTGATCGCATTGCTCTATTTTCTCTTCAACGGGGTTGTCTCAGTAATCTTCGAGATGACTATTCATACTTCGTCCTGTTACCTTCATAACTCGGGGTAAATACACAGGGGCGCAACACGCACATGTATTCATAGTCTCCCCCTGTTCAACATATTGCACAAAGGCATAGTCTCCCTCTGTCTTTGACATCGATGATAGTCACAATCCTGTCTACCTTTGACATCAATGACAACAATGTCCAACACCCATGAGAGGATCCATAAAACTTCAAAAGGCCCATTGTAGCTTCACAAAAGTGGAAACATATCAAAGCTCCATAAGGATGGAAGAGTTGTTTGAAATCATTGCCCAAAGAATAACCTAGTTTCAAAATGTTAGCAAATTGAAAAATAGGTTTGAGGCAGACATGTAATGCATCTTGTTGTGTCTAAAATAATTGTATCAAGTCAAATAACAATAATTTTTCTCAATATCAATGTTCAATGTTCCAATTATCATTGTGATAGAATTAGAAATAACAACTATGCTTGCATATCAACTCAATGTGCAAAAGGCTCTACTTGTAATAGTACTCATGGTAAGACAACCACCCAAGTTAATTCCCACAAAAGTCTTTGGGATGATTCCACATGAAATCCTTGAAGATTCCTTTGATTTCATAGACTTGACATGGGAGCTATTCCAACGTAGGCACATTCAGGTTCAAACTGCTATTATTCCCTTTAACCGTCTTGAAGACTTCAAAACATGATAATTGAGTTGTCCAAGCTACGAAATGGATCTATTTACTCTATTAAAAAAAAAACAAGGGTCATGTATGAAGTCGACATAAATCCAAAGAATCCAGAGAATGCACAATCCCTACATTTCTTGCAATATTAACATAGTTACCAACTTGACGAGAATTCAAAATTAGCAAATTGAAAAATAGGTTTGAGGCAATCATCCAATGCATCTCATTATATCTAAAATAGTTTTATCAATTCAAATAAGAATACTTTTTTCTCAATATAAGTTTTAAGTGCTTAGTGTTCCAATTATCACTATGAGGAATTAGAAATAATATCTCTGCTTGCATATCAACTCAATGTGCAATAGGTTTTGCTTGCAATAGTACTCACGGTCGGATAACCACCCGAGTTAATTCCCACAAAATTTACTAGGATGATACCACATGAACTCCCTGAACATTCCTTTGATTTCACAGACTTGGCATGGGAGTTATTCCAATGCAGGCACGTTCAGGTTCAAACTACTATTATTCCCTTTGAACATATTGAGGACTTCAAAACATGAGAACTGAGTCGTTTCGACTACAAAATGAATCGATTTTTTGTGTCAAATAAAAACAAGGGTCGTGTATGTTGTCGACATAAATCCAATGAATACAATGAACATAACCCCTACATTTCTTGCAATATTAACATAGTTACCAACTTGACGAGAATTCTACTTTTTACACACAAATACAATGTATGTTGGTTTATGTTTGCCTTATTTACCATGATGTCATTATTTTATGTGGTAAGAATTCATGAAAATCTTGTTTATAGAAAACTTATTTACCAGGCTGACGTTATCACTCTGTTATATGAATTCATGAATTGGTTAATTCTAGGGATCATAATTCATCCATCAATGTTATTGTTCAAGGGGCTTTATTAACCAGGTCGGTGTTATATTATGTACAACGAATTCATGAACTGCTTGTTTCTAGTGGCCTTATTGTCAACGCCAATGTTATATATCTATAATATTGTATTCATGAAATCTTATATGTGGCAGTGTCCTTTGTACACCATTCTAACTTTCGACACACATCAAAATCACATTCTTGTTTGTTGGGTCATATCAAAGAATGCAATGTGGGAAACAAGTGTGACATGGTTGCAATAATTTCATCAACATGTTTTGATTTCTAGTCCCCCATGGAAACCTTCATCATTTATTGGGGATGATTCCCTTGTAGAGATCCAGGTGATAGGGTATGCACATATCTTAACTTGTATTTTCTTTCATTTCATTTTGCATTTATTTAATTGTCGACTATTCACCTAAATATTGTTCATCCACATTCATCCACGGTGATGTGTTTCATTGTCTAATAATTCTCTACATCTAGCACGTATGTTGTTGTTGGTTGAAAAAATTGACTAAATATGTTCTTGACACTAAAAGAGAGATAGAAATGTCCAAGTCTATGGGGAACATAATGCATTACTCATTGTCAATTGAGGATGCTACGAACAAATCACTAATGTTCTACAAGAAGTTCAGTGAGCAAATTGGTGTCATCAACTATTTCATAGATTAGTGAGCACCGCAATTAAGTGAGTATAAATCTGTCACAGTTATACATTATTGTTTATGATTTGGCCAAATTTATTTCTAAATCCGTCACAATGATAAATGGTTATTGTTGGTGATTTGGCTAGCATTATTTCTAACTTTGTCACAAAGATAATATTTTATTGTTGGTGATTTGGCCAGTGTTATTTCTAAATCCATCATAGTGATAATTCGTTGTTGTTGGTTATTTGGCCAACATTATTTCCAAAACTGTGACAATTATAATTCATTATTTCTAAATCCATCACAATGATAACAATGTTATTGTTGGTGATTTGGTCAACATTATTTCTTATGCTAATATGTCATTGAAATGTTGCAGGCATGTGGGTGAATGAATGTAAGGGTTTTCGACATTCAATCTACGAAACAAATTCCATGTTTTTATGTACCAACAATTTATGTAGAAATAATTAAAATCAATTGTATATTAATTCTGATGTTATACATATTGTAAAAACTATTAATGATTTGATGTCGGTGTTATGTCAGGTCCACATCACATCTTTCTGTAGAATGGATTGACTTATTAGGAAACTCACAGTGCAAGTACACTCCTACTATTGGCTTCTTGTGTTAGTGAAAGAACACAGGTTTGCTCAAAATTTTGTAGCAGACCACATATACAAGACATCATGGCAGAGTGCACTTAAAATCTTAGACATAGACATTCTTTATGACCCTCTCAACCATGACATTATGAACATAAAGTCACAATCTAGTCAACCATATATGTTCTACACTATGTGATTTATGTATGCATGTTGTTATGATTTTATTATTTTTATCTCTCTCTGTGATTTATTACCTAACAACTAGTATCAAAGTGATGGTTGACGATCATGAAAAGAAAGACGTGGCTACCAGAGTACAAAGCTAGGGTTTAAATCCCTAGAGTCGTTGAAGACCATGAGAGACTTAAATAGTATAGGACGAACCACGTGTGGATGGTGAAGCCATGGGATCCAGGCACATGTGCGTGCAGAGGGCCCGAAGGTGAGCAGTGAAGGATTACTTGGCCAGTTTGACTCGAAGTGTGTGACGGATATATGGATTGGATGCTTGAATCTAATGGATGGATATGTCATGTGTGGTTGGATCTATTGTTTCCTTGCATATCTACAAAGAAGAGATCATCAAGAGCTGGAGGAATGGAAAGGCGAGAGGATGATGACATAAATGTAGGGATAACAATGAAAAAATATACTATTATAATGGAGTTTAAAATATTTATTCCATGTAAATGGGCATACAACTGTAAGACTTGGTTAGCCATGCATACCCCTACTGGTAAAGTCTAGATGTAGACCTAGGTGATAGGGAGGAGCACGCGTAATTCTCGGATACCCTGGTGTTGAAAATATTGTTGTCATTGATGTCAAAGACATGGGAAGACTACATATGTCCAAGATAAAGATTGCAAGATGGAGATTGTTGGAAATATTTTTCTTGGATTTTTTATGCTCAACTTGGATACCCTATCTTTGAAGGCATTTTTACTCTAAACAACTAACTCAAATGGGAGCATAGGATATATGGTTGAAAATATTATTCTGAGACCTTTCCAACGGTGCATGACACTCCCTCTAACTCCATAGGAATGAGGAGATATAAAATATTCTGTCAGGTCAACCCAACCATAAAGTACAGGTCGGCCCAACCATTTTTACAAGTCAACCCCATAAGTGAACACAAAAACACTATAAATACATGATAGATGTGTGCATTTGAAGAGAATCTAAACAAGAAGATCAAGAAAAAGTGCACAGAAGAGATATGAGGTGCGCAAGAGGAGTTGGGGAGTATTCTTGGGGTCGAAAGGTGAAAGGAGTTTTATTGGAGTTTTAAGGGTGTGCTATGAAGGACTGAGGTCTATGATGTTGCAAAGTGTGTTGTTTTGAGGTTGTGATGTTGCATCTTGGAATTATATTATGGGAATAATGCTATGAGGTTCGTTAGGGAATGAAGGCTAAATCTTACTAGGTTTTGAAGCTATGTTTGGGGTATGAAAGCAAGGAGAGGCGTTAGAGCATGAAAGTTAAGGGTATGATGATGATGTGAAATGCATGAGATATGAAGCATGCAGGTGAAGTGAAAAGTACTATGTGTATGAAGATCTTAGATTGGTACCTATATAGGTCTTACTGAGTTGGTGTTCAACTGAGGATATCGATGTCTCCAGTAGTTTGGTGCCTACACAATATCTTGTTGAGTTGGAGCTCAGTTGAAGAGATTGGTTTGTCTAGTAGGTTGGTGCCTACAAGATTTGTAACAATAGGTTGGTTCCTACAAACATTTATAAAGATAAGTTTTTTGGGGTTTCCCCCCACAGGGGTTTCCAAATTAAACTATGTGTGTTGTGATTTGATTTTACATGCATTTAATGTTTTAAAGTTAATGAATGATTGATGAATGCTCATCTAAAGTAAAAAGTATCTTATATTGATTCACCCCCATCTCAATATAAGCATAAGTTCAACACCTGGTTATAAACTTTGATGGGGGTAGGACCCAGAGGTGAGCGGAACAGACTCACTTGGCTTGATACTCCATTGTAATGCATCGATAGTTGAGCAATGAATGCTCACTTGGTCGGGGCTAGGAGGTTGGTCGGCTTGGTTGGGTTTGGTCAAGAAACTAATGTATATATTAGTTGGTTTTTCCTAGTTTGGGTTTTTCGGGATAAATCTCATGCATGATTTATGTGTTGCTATGATCTTGCTTGATTATTTTATTTCTCTTGCATGTTCATTTCCTTTCCTGTGGTATCAGAGCTTTCATAATCGTAAATCTGAGATGGCAGTTTATGATTGTCTGAATCTGAGGAGGCAAAATCCATTTGAAACATGTTGTGAAGGAATATATGTACACTAAGGGAGCATCTCCTTCTATTCCCCCTAGTTGTTAATTTCCCTTACCCATGACCTAACAATTAATTCGGAATAAAACTAATTTATTGAATAAGAGTATGGTTGGGTTTTTAACGAAGCATTACAGTGAAAGAAAAAACTGAAACCAAACACATTGCACGCGAAAATTTCTAGGTAAAAAACCCCTAGAAAAATCCCGAAGGAAAAACCCTTACTATGAGATGTTTATTATTATTAATTTGGACTCTCATCCTGGGATAACGGCCCACCTGAGGAATACAAATCAACAAATAACCAAGATTTACAAACCTCAAGATCAATCCTTCGATTTTGTTGGTCGATTGTTATCTCCCTTGTTGCTCCTTTTCTCCTTTATTCGAACCCTACCTCTACACGCTTGGATGAATTTCCTTCTCCACCCAATCAAGGAGAGCTCACTCTCTCACTCTATGTGTGTATGTGTCTGATCCTCTCACATAGTTTTCCTTTTATAACCTTGAGTGTACCCTAAATCCAAATCCATAGATCTCGAAATTGATCAAGGGATGATATTAAATCTCACCTTCACTTTAGATCTAATGGATATGATTTAATTTAATTACTAATTCCAAATACTTAATCATTTAATTAAATTAAAATCATATCAATTACAAAAGTGAATTCACTTTATTAATCACTTATAAGGTGAATTTCCTAATGTTGAGAGGCATTAAGGACGACTCCCACATGTTACACACAAAATGACATGGAGGTACATGTTTGATGCTACTAAAAACATCAACACTCCCTCTTAGCGAGGAAGGTACTTATACCGCTCGGAGGTGGCTCTGTCTTCGCTACCATATCTTCTCTCCAATCCACTTGATCGGTTTCTCCCTATGAACAAAAATTTATCTCTTCCATCTCATTCAGACCCTTCTTCAAAGACTTTCTACCCTTGAACATGCTCCTAGAAGCCTCCTACTTTTGAGCATCCTACATGGCCATCTCATACCATGAATCCTTCTTGACAAACTTGGAAGGTTACTCCTTCCCACATGAACATGAAGGCTAACTCCCTATAAGTTGCTCAACCTTCGAAGCTTCCTGCTCCTTGTTCTTTGTCACTTTGTTGCTTGCCATTGTTGATAGAGGCTGGCCCTTTAGCCTATACAAGTTTCTCTCTAAAACTCCAAGAACCATTGTTGTGTCTGAACTAGATCCTCTGGGATTGACCAATGCTTGTCCATCCTGAAACGCTATGTCAAATCCCTTCTTCTCAATCATTGAGATTGAGAGCACACTTCTCTTGAATTCTAGCACCCATAGTACATCCATCACTCTCAACACGCCTCTTGAATGCATCTGGAATGGCATTGTCCCATATCCCTTTACTGCATTATTGGTGCCCATACCAAGTTCCACAAGCACATCTAAGTCTGACTTTGTGAAGCTCTCAAATAAATCTTGTGCTCCTGTCAGATGACATGCGGCTCAGCTATCTAGTAGCCACACACCAACTGATATGGTGCCCAAGGAAAGATGGGAAACAAGTAAGAACTCATATTCAAACTTATTTGGAAACTCATCCACTTGAGCCTTTGTTGACGCAACTACCTCTGGTTGCGTCCAGTTTCCTCCCTTCTTCCTCTCCGGACACTGTGAAGCATGGTGTCCCTTCTTATGACAGTGAAAACACTTGACCTTACTTAGGTCCTTCCCTGTGCCAACTTGTAAAGATGAATCTGCACTTGTGTTCTTCTTGACATTTCCCTTCTTTTCCTGACTGGTAAGTACAAGGTTCTCCTCATCACCATCCTCATGTGGGCCTCCCTGAGCTTCTTGACGAGTCTCCTCCTGGATGAAATCATCCCATAGTCAGTTGAAGTCTAAAGGATTCTCTTGAGCACAAATGCCTTCGATGAAGAAATCCAAGGCTTGGTGAAACCATTCAAGGGCACCCTCACTAACTCCACATTTGTCACTGTCTTGTTGACTACCCCCAATTGATCACGAACCTGAGTGATCCTGGTGAGATAACTGGTCATTGAATCAGTCTTGGACATCTTGGCGTTCATGAGTTAGTCCCTCAATACCATATTTTGATTCTCATTATTACTCTGAAACATATTTGTTAGAGTCGAGAACATTGCATTGGCTAAATTTTTCTCAGATAGGTGAGGTACAAGATGATCCCTCACCGAATCTAAGATCATCCACATTACCTTGGCCTCCCTTGCCTCATGCTTGGCCAACTCTGCAAGATCTGTTGGTGTGGTCATTACATTATTTTCATGACTCCATAGTCCATTCTCCCTCGAGAGAAACATGATCTGTTATTTCCATTCTCCCTCCAACCGATCCTCATACCTCAAACCAGTTGTTACCATCTCCAAGGTCTGATATATACCAAAAAAAAATCGAAAAATATGTGCCTAGTCCTTCAAGCATGAAAACCAAAAAAAAATCCTAGCTGCCTAGATCCCTACCTAGAACATGTTACATGTTTCCCAAACTATGCTTCTCACTACCTGGACCTGCTACCCGAAGTTGCTCAGGGATGCTCGTAGCCTTCTGTTGTTGCACGGGTACTTCTCTAGGGTGCCTGGCAGTTTCCTAAGTCTGCCTGGCCTTGTTGGCAACTCTGTTGAGTTGGTTGTCCTGTTGGCGGTTGTGCTAACGACCTACTCCAGTAGTTTCATCCCTGTTGGGCGACTATTGGTTGGCCCCTTTCTTCACCCGGCAACTACCTGCCCCGCGAGCGACCTGGTCCGATAGTTCTGATGTGGGTTGGCAGTTGGCTCATGGCCTCCTCCTAAATCTTATATACGCCTTCTCCTCTACCACCCTTGCACCCACTACCTTTTCCACGACCAATTGCTACATGTCGCCACTTCTGCAGCCTCCTACCTTAGCTTGCCATGACCTCTTTGCCACATCTCTCACAACACCCACGATCATTACTTGTTGATTCTCCTTGCTCCACCACAACCAACCCTCTTTGTGGCTATTACCGAGCACTCTCCTTTGCCATAGGTGCATTTAATACTCAACAATCGGCTACCTTCCTCTGCCAATGTCCTCTCTCTTCAACGCCCAATCCACAACTAGTAGGTTGGTTCCTTCACCTAGCAATTATATGCTCCATGTCTGCAGTCAATCCTTAGCTACGGTCGTACGGTGGTTGTGTGTTGTACTACAGTCGTACGATGTACGACTTCCCTTTTATTTTATTTTTATTTTTATTTTTATTTTTATTTTGCTTTTACCAATAAACCTGCAGAGATGAAAAAAAAAAAAAAAAACTTGCACTGCAATTCACGTTTCCGTGCAAATATGGTTTTTTTTCTTCTTTAAAAATGCAACTCTGATAACATGTTGATTTCCTTAAACCAACACCCGTTAATTAATTTTGAATAAAACTGATTTATTGAATAAGAGCACAACTGAGTTTTTACCGAAATATTACAACGGAAGAAAAAACTAAAACCGAACAAATTGCACAGAAAAAATTGTGGGTAAAAACTCCTAGAAAAACCCCGAAGGGAAAATCAATATTGTGAGATGTTTATTATTATTAATTTGGGCTCTCGTCTTGGGATAATGGCCCACCTGAGGAATAAAAATCAATAAATAGCCAAGCCTTACAAACCTCAAGATCAGTCCTTTGATCTTGTTGGTTGGCTGATATCTCCCTTGTTGCCCCTTTGCTCCTTTCCTCGAACCCTGCCCCTGCACACTTGGATGAATGTCCTTCTCCATCCAATCATTGAGAGCTCATTCTCTCATTGTGTGTGTATGTGTCTCCTCCTCTCACATAGGTTGTATTTTATAACCTTGAGTTTACACTAAATCCAAAACCCTAGATCTTCGAAGTGATCAAGGGCTCAGATTAAATCTCACCTTCACTTTAGATCTAATGGATAGAATTTAATTTAATTACTAATGCCAAATACTTTGGCATTTTATAAAATTAAACTCACATTAATTACAAAAGTGCATTCCCTTTATTAATCACTTATAAAGTGAATTTCCTAAGGTTGAGAGGCATTAAAGACAACTCCCGCATGTTACACACAAACCGACATGGAATACATGTCTAATGCTACTAAAAACATGAACACTAGTTTCCCACTCATGGCTCCTCTGATGGGCATAATGTTATTTCCATACTCTATTGAGCCGTCAACATAATACCACCATTATTATTGGCATTAATACCTCACTACACAATTTTGAAGGTGAGTACAACACCACACCAATTAGCAAAGGGAATGAAGAGGAAAAACATAATCTCATTAATGAACATATTAAGCAATGGGTGATTGTGGAATTCAAAAACAATGTTGATCAATGTATTCTTACCAAATGCACAAAAAATATGTTTAGATTGGAAGTAGTGAGGTGTGTAGTGACAATGAAGCATTTGAGGGATTTTTTGACTTGTTGATCACATTTTGTAAGGAATATGAAAAGGGCCACACTAATTGTCGAAGGGAATGAAGAGGAAAAATATAATCTCACCAATGAACATACTAAGAAATGGGAAATTGTGGAATTCAAAAACATCGTTGATCATTATATTCTTACGAAATGCAAAGAAAATATGTTTAGATTGGAAGTAGTGAGGTGTGTCATGACAATGAATCATTTGAGGGATTTTTTGACTTGTTGATCACATTCTTTAAGGAATATGAAAAGGGATAACATCAACATTGGTTATACCCGTAATTGCATAAGGAGATTTATCAAAACATAATCCAAAAGGTTTGCTAAAAAAGGCACGTGAACACCTTCAATTTTCTCAACCACAAGACCCTTCCACAGCCGCAAATCATATAAATGTGACATCTGAAGTAAGCAACATGATAGTATACAACTTCTCAGAATAGATTGATAATGTCAACATTCACTCCTAGAATAGTGCATGTATAGCGAACTCTAATGAAAGAATTGAATTGTTTATTGACGACAAATCTAAAAATAACTATTTTCATCTTTAAAGTAACTTGCTCATTGACCTATCATTTGATCACTAAGGAAACAAATGTTGGCTCACTTGATAACACCAGCATTAGGTGTTATATCTTTCTTAAAGAGTAACAAAATGATAATCGAGAAACAAGGAGGATACTAAGCTAGCGTTCCCAATTACTGTCAACTGTAGTTTTCTATGAACCCCAATAAAAGAATTGAACTATTTATTAATAGCAAATCTAAACTTTGTGAAATCTAACGAAAGCATTGAATTGTTTATTGATAAAAAATAAAAAATAATAATTGTTTTCATCTTTTAAAGTAACTTGCTCACTCACCTATCATTCTATGAATTAACCTAAGCATGTTGATTAACCTAACAATGCCAACATTATGTGTTCTTTCTTTCTTAAAGAGTAAATCCACCGTGAATGTAGTGAATAACACTGGTGTGATTGCAATGTTATGTTACCAACAACCAGGCATTGAGACACTCGATTTGCGGGAAGCTCGCAAAAAAAACCCTTTTTACTACTCATTTCATGTTTCTTGTTGATTAACCCATTTTTTGAGAAACTCTTGGATCTTGGAGAGTGGATTTTAACATTGTACATATGAGGATCTACACCACATAGCAATGTTATCATAATCAAACTGGTCACCGAACTAATGGACCCCTAAAACTGGAAACCAGTCGAAACTGGAGAAAAGATCAAATGACCAAAAAAAACAGAATACTCAAATTTTGATTATATATATATATATATGGAAATCCTTGTAAATCTAAACCATTGGACACAAATACGTAAATTTTTCTCATGTATATAGCAAGTCTGCATATAACCAAAATAACATCGAGTGCAATCCATATCTGAACCAAAATACATAAACAAAGACGCTCTAAATAGACACTAGAGTCCAAAACAAATCATGCTTCAACAAATAACTACATATCATCAAATCATTGCCTATATTGGGATCCTCCTCATCAATATCACCCTCTCAGCATTAAAATAAGGTAGAAAAAACTTAGCATGACTAATCAATGATTTTGCTTGAGTGAGGGGTACGTTTTTACTAGGGTCATGACAAAGTTCAACAATCAATTCTACCAACAATGAGGTACATACAGGGCTTGTTGATCTCGATTAAATATCAATTCCATACCCTCATACATGATATAATCCAATGGAAATGTTGCAATCTTGTCAATCCTGAAATCTTGAAAATTATTAAGTCTAATGGATTTTGAATGGGATCTAAAATTCTACTTTCTCCATATGAAGTCCAATGAGATTGGAATAGTCTCAAACAACCTGAAACAATTAATGGTAATGTTAAAAATTTAGGTAAAATTTGGCATTCTCCTTTATCTTTAATTTTCTATCCTTTTACTTTGCAAATTTAATATTACTATTAAATACTAGGGTTGTGCTTTTTTAGGGTAATTTTTATCATCCCACAGGCTAACATACAAATTACTATGGAACTGACCTGTTAAAGCATTCAAGGTTTGTTCCATACAAAATAAGTATCAAACCCCCCAAGATATGATCTGAAATCATCATGAGAATGTTGCACTAAGTCATCCTTGGGTGGTTGGAACAAATCTGTAATCATGTCATCTTCTTGTTGCCTAGCATTTGAATCAGTAGCAATCACATATGGTTGTTGTAAAGGAAACAATTGAAGGTGAGTTCAATGTCATAAATGGGATCTCCACTAGTACAAATCACACATCCCATTTAAGTCTCCCAACATGTATAAACTCATCAATGTTTTCAATCACATCATTGCTTTGATCATAACATGAAGGGTCTAATGCATCCAAGGGTTCCTCTAACACTTCTTCATTTTCTGAATCATGAAATAATGCATGATCGAGAATTTGGAAATGGAAATAACTCACCACATTCTCTTCTTCTTGTGCAGGAGGAATGGAAGCTTGGATGACTTCATCAAATGGAGGAGAAAACACCAGCACTTCGTCTTCATGAGGAGCCTCTTATTCGACATCAAAATGTTCTTCAGTCAAGTCTTCGTTGTCTTCAATAGAATCATAAGGTAATTCTTGCTCCTCCTCGAGGGATTGGTAACCCTCTTAATGAATCTCGTCTTCGACTTCTTGTTCGTCAATGGATTCTTCATCCTCCTCAATAGGGATATAACATAACCCTTCCTTTTGGAGGGCCACCGTGAGATCGTGGAAAGTGTCTTCATATATTTGTGTTATCGGGGGCCACCTTTTGAGGAATTTTTCAATGAAGATTTCAAGAGAAGATATACTCTTCGGATGAAAAATATGCTCAACCCAATTCCTTTATCTTGTTTCCAGAGATAGAAAAAACAGTCTTGCTAGCACATCCTGATGTGTTACATTTATCTCCAAAACAATATGCTCTTCGGACGAAAAATATACACTTCAATGAAGATTATGCACCTTTTGAGGAATTTTTCAATGAAGATTTCAAGAGAAGATATACTCTTCGGACAAAAAATATGCTCAACCCAATTCCTTTGTCTTGTTTCCAGAGATAGAAAAAAAAGTCTTGCTAGCACATCCTGATGTGTTACATTTATCTCCAAAACATATTTCAAGAAATTCACAACATGAGGAATAGCCAACGATGGGTCTCTGTCAAATTTTGGATAATTATTCACATAACCACAAGAAAAGTGATTTGGGTATCCTGGAATACCCTGAATATCCATGGGGGGGGGGGCATTTTGTGAGCATCGTGTATAATCTCATTACTTGAAAATATGCAATATCACAAAGTTGAGAGCATGATGGCACCTCTGAATATATTAGTGCAATCATAAGATGATCCTTCTAGGATCATCAAAGGAAAGTGAAGGAACTATCCTTAGTGGAGTCGCCAAGTAAACTTGAGAGATAAGGGCCTCGGGAGAAGTTTACCAAAGATATGGCGTTGAGTAGAATGACTCAATCCTCCCCAAATACGATGCCAAAATGTTATCACAGGATTTGTACATGTGAAAAGCCCAACACAAGTCCCCCAAATCTATGTAACTATAGGAAATCCAACCACTGTCACCTTAGTAAGAGATCCCCTCTTTCTAGTGATGGAGGAGCTCCACCATAGGGGAGGCTTCCCCGATGACCTCAAGGGATCAACGTAGGAAGTTTGTTATCCAAGCCTACCGCCCCCTCTCTTGATCACCTAAGTCGAGGTCTAGGTCAAGGAGAACTAAGAGGTATAAATATGTTCGAGTAACTGCCTAAAACAAGAACACTTATAGCATATATATAATGATTTCCAAGTACAACTATGCAAAAAATACCTCTCTAAGACACTAGACATTGAAAATTATTATGACTGTTATGAAATTGCAGCAATTGATAGTAGTACAACGACACTGAAATAATTATAACAACAATGATTACACTTCATAATTGCAATTTATGGGTATGTTAGGCCACATGTAGATTATCCAGTTGTTAGATGTAATTTATGGGCATGTTAGGCCACCTGTAGATGAGTGTATGCAACAATTTTAAGTGTTATCATATGGTTGTAGAAAACTTTTGCAACAACAATAAGTTTACTAGAAAATTATATTTAGTGTTAGTAAAGTTAGTAGGAAGCTTGAGAGATTTGAAAAAGAGAGTTTGTTGATCACTTTCACCATAAGAGATCTTAGATAATAGTGCATTTGAAGGCTATGGAGTATTTATAACAACAATACACAATAATGCTTGAATATTGAGATAGCAAGGACTAAGAGGTATGGCTTAAACTCTAAGGTGGTAGCACATTAGGGCCTTAGGGTTTAAGCCTTAAGGAGAAGGATTGCTAGAGTGTAAGCACTTTTGGGCTCAAGCAACATTTTCTACCTTCTTAAGTACTTCAACTATGTCACAATCAAGAGACTAAGGTCAAAATCCTAAAGTGCCAACATTTTAGGGCTTTAGGAGTCTAACCCTAGCTAGGATTCCTTCACAAATTTTGGACAAAATTAGCCTTGTGAGATGAGGAAGCACTTATGCTCTTCTCTTAGGGTTTTACCAAGAAGGGTTTCAAGCATGGACAAGTAAAATTACCATGAAACATTTATAACATGAAATAAAATTGCATAAAATTTACCTACTTCACCAAGATACCATGAAAATAAACCCTAATTATAGCAATTCCATCCAAAAAATAAGCAAATAAGCATCCACACTTGACCTCCAAGAGATAGCGCATGAGAGAAAAGAGCCAATAACCCCAAAATAGCGAAAATTTCAGACTTGTTCTCTCACAAATGGAGAGAATATGTGATGATCAAAAGACAAGTGAGGGCGGTCTATTTATATGAGACCACCCTAAGCTAATTTGTCCACATAATTATTTCAATTACAAAATAGAAGAGTGTCGGCCTCTAAATTTTCCCTTACATTGTGCCAAAATAAAAATTTACATGAGATAAAACCCTAGAAAGGTGACGTCATTCCCTAAAAGGGTGACATAGGCTCTCAAAGTGCAACATCAAGCATGAGGGAGGGAGAAGTTGGGCTTCCAAAGGCAATGTGTCATACTCTCATGTGAAAAAGTGTCATGCCATGGGTCTCCTCTTGTCCAGCCACCTCCAAAACCATCTCATCGATAAAACCCTAGCCTCCAAGAGGATGTCAAGGGCTAATGGGTGATGTATTAGGCCTCCAAAGCCAAACATCCAAGTGGAAAAGGGTGCAACCTCATCCCCTAGTGATGTTAATGAGCCTCCAAAGGCAATGTTCTCCATCCTCAAGGTGCAATGCTCATCATACATGGTCTCCCTTCTGCGGGGTATGGCATCCATCATGTGGGAAAGATCCTGCAAAGACAAACAAGTACGCCCTCCAAGGGTCCACAAGTCACATGAATCATGCCAAGTAAGCCACATTTAATACAAGAACCACCCAAACATGCACATCAAATCCCCCCTTTTCAAATTAAACAAATGCTCAAAGACCTTATAAATTTTTCCAAATTTAGGTATGGGAGGGGTGTCATGGTGCCTTATTGGGTAGGCCAATCCCCAAGTCAAGGAATGTTTCCCAAGAAGACTATATCTAGATCATGTGATGAGTATGAGGTGGATTGGAGAAGACTTTTGGGCATGGGGCTTTTGTCATATCAAGGTTTCATATTGTCTCATTTATGGGTGCCTTTGTGGAGGGCATGCTACATCCTTGAATTTCCCTTTGTTTACATTGCAACCTTTTTCCAAGCCCTTTATTTTGCCTTTTTTATTAAGTCTGAACATTGAGTGCTATGTGCAATGGAAAGAAAAAGAACACCGCAATGCATCTTGAAGTTAGTACACATTGAGTGACATATGCATTGGAAATTAAAACACACCAGAATGCATTCCCCCATCAAGGAGGACATCATTTATCCATTTTTTCAATTAAAAGTCCTTTATTCATTCATAGAAGTGTTTCGTGGATCTAAGAATTTTAGGGAGATCATTTATTTATGAAGCGAACTACAGCACCTTTGTGCCTTCAACCCCTTATTCCCATGAAATGAGGTACAATCCCTTCTTGGGGTTAATGCACCCAAAAACCCAAAAGATGAGGAAACGAAGGGGAAGAGGTGTGGAAAGTTGTAAGTATGAGTGAGGAATGGTATGATGACCCTTTAGGGAACCCCCTAGTAGCAACCCTTTTCCCGAGGGTGATCAACTTACTAGGATACTATGTCAACCACCAAAGTGAAATTATGCAAAAGGTATAATTTCCAAGCAAACGTTCCATAATCAAGAAAGAACTCTTTGCAACACGCTCAAATGCTTCAAATATTAAAGTGACATTTACCATGAGACTGGACTTGTTACCTCATGAAGTAAGACCTATTGTCTTCTGGGAGCTAAGTCGATGTAGTGGATGTTGCTCTACTATCGATGATGATGATGGTGAATTGTGGTGAAGAAGAGGGATTTTGTGGGTTGTGTTATCCATCCAACTCTCGACACTCCATGTCTGCTACCTACAGGTCTCGAGGCATCATCTTCTTAGTTACCCCTAGGTTGGGGGGTAACATTTGGCTCCTACATGGGGACATGTGCTCGTCGTAAAGCACATGAGAATTTCTCCTGCTGTGACATGTGCCTACACAAACTCAAGCAAACTATTGAGATCAGAGGGGTAGTGTAACTCACTCCATGTTCATATGGAAAAAATAATAACTACCAAATCCAAAGAAAAATTCGAAAATACATTTTTCTAATATTTTTATTCTAACATATCAATATGAGTATGAAAATCATACGAATATAACATAGTAACATGCAAGGGTGTAAGAAATACAATATGTAAATCAAAAATGTGTATGCAAATCCAAGCAAAATGCAACTAAACTACCATGACATGTGTGATGCAACATATATATAAACGAGATGCAAGATGCAAATGCCTAACCTACCGACTCTAATCTATGTTAGTTCAAATGCCAGGTATAATCATATAACCAGTAAAACCATCCCAACATCATCTGAGAACATCTTCTCATGTGCTTCATCATAAACCAAAATAAATATAAATTGGGCACAGAAAGAACGTGAGTTAGAGAAGTCATTATATCATACATAATCATAAAATCTAACCCATGGAAGTAGGAGGGAGGGACAAGCTTATGCCAAGTCACATTTCCAAACGAATGCTCAATCCACCCCTGAATAGGGTTGTGATAAGATGAAGACTCGTAAGGCTAACTCAGAGATCCATAAAGTTGACTTCCCCAGTCCTCATCATTTCCCAAGGCTTGGGAAGGGACGAACAAGAACATGGAAGATGCCTAATAATTAGTCGAGGGGAGGCTGAAAAAATGGGATGCCAAATTTATTCTCAAAGCATCCAACCTACCGTCGATTTCTAAGGAAAAAAATTTCCTTGGAGACAATTTGGAACAAGGAACATTTTCCCAACCACATCCTCAGTGACATAGCAAGATGAAGGAAAAGAAGGAGGTTGGAAAGCCTTATCACAAAAATCCTGCTACAGGAAAATCATGACCTCACCTTCATCAAAGTTAGAGCATACAGGTGGTTGAAAACCTTCTTCGTAGAACAAATCCAAGTTCTCAAAAGAATAAGTATCAAACCCCCCAGGATATGATCAGAAATCATCATGAGAATGTTGCGCTAAGTCATCCTTGGGTGGTTGAAACAAATATGTAATCATGTCATCTTCTTGTTGCCTAGCATCTGAATAAGTAACAATCACATATCGGTGTTGTAAAGGAAACAATTGAAGGTGACCTTCAATGTCGTAAATGGGATCTCCACCAGGATAAATCACATCACATTTGCGTCTCCCAACATGCATAAACTCATCAATCTTTTTAATCACATCATTGATTTGATCATAACATAGGGTTCCTTTAACACTTATTCATTTTCTGAATCATGAAATAAAACATCATCAAGAATGTGGAAAAGGAAATAAATCACCACATTCTCTTCTTCTTCACATCATTGCTTCGATCATAATATGAAGGGTCTAATGCATCCAAGGGTTCCTTTAACACTTCTTCATTTTCCGAATCATGAAATAAAACATCATCAAGAATTTGGAAAGGGAAATAACTCACTACATTCTCTTCTTCTTGTGCAGGAGCAATGGAAGCTTGGATGACTTCATCAAATGGAGGAGCAAACACCAACACTTTGTCTTCATGAGGAACCTCTTATTCGACATCAAAATGTTCTTCAGTCAAGTCTCCGTTGACTTCAATAGAATCATGAGGTAATTCTTGCTCCTCCTCGAGGGATTGGTAACCCTCTTAATGAAACTCCTCTTCGACTTCTTGTTCGTCAATGGATTCTTCATCTTCCTCAATAGGGATAGAACATAACCCTTCCCTTTGGAGGGACACTGTGAGATCGTGGAAAGTGTCTTCATATCTTTGTGTTATCGGGGGCCACCTTTTGAGGAATTTTTCAATGAAGATTTCAAGAGAAGATATACTCTTCGGACGAAGAATATGCTCAACCAAATCCCTTTGTCTTGTTTCCAAAGATAGGTTAAACAATATTAGTAGCACATCCTAATGTATTACATTTATCTCCAAAACATACTTCAATAAATTCACAACATGAGGAATAGCCAAGGATGGGTCTCCGTAAAATTTTGGACAATTATTCACCTAACCATGAGGAAAGTGATTTGGGTATCCTGGAATAACCTAAATATCCAAGGAGGGAAACATTTCGTGAAGTGACCATTGTGCCATTATCCCATTACGTGAAAATATGCAATATGACAAAGTTGAGAGGATGATGGCACCTCTGAATATACCAGTGAAGTCGTCAGATGATCCCTCTAGGATCATCAAAGGAAAGTAAAGGAAATACCCTTAGTGGAGTCGTCAATTTTCCGCAGCACTTTCTAGGGCCCATAGAACCTCAATGCTAATTTATTATCCCTCTTATGTCATTTTAATTGACCATTGTTTATAACATCATAGTCTCAAAAATACCATGTCTCCTACCTCCAAATGTCTTTCACAAAAATGTTGATCTCCCTATTGTTTCATTATGTTTTATGCTATGATTAAATTGTCTTTTAATTGTTGGAGCACTTTTAGCTAATACAGAATGTGTTCTTATAACACTTGAATGTTATGGCGTTCTCTTAGTGGCGTTGTAAGAGATGGAGGTTGATATCCATACAAATTAATAAATGGGACATTTTGGTGAAGGTTTGGAAGGATACATTATACCACCACTCTGTGAGTGGTAACCACTTGACCCAATGTGCTTGTTTGTTTGATGCAAAGCATCAAAGATATCCCTCAATGCATTTATTAACAAACATTGTTTTTTTCATCGAAGTGTGGGTGGTAGGAGTTGTTGATGGGACTAGAGCCAGAATGCCAATGGGACCATAGTTGAACTTTATGAGAGGGGTGAGGTTGTAGACAGGATAGACCAAAGATGAACTATACGAGAGGGGCAAGATTGCAAATAGGACAAACCAAAGCCAAACTCAACAAGAGGGCAAAGGTTGTAAACAAGACAGACTAGAGTTGAAATTTGCAAAAGGGTTGAGGTAGTACACGATACCATTTCCTCAACATAATGGAATACATACGATATTATATAGCTTAAGTTTGAATACCATTGAAAAATTACAAGGAAAGAAACACATATTATTACAAGATACTATGAGACAAAAACATGTAGTACTCATTGATAAAAAAAAAGAGATAAAAGAAGAAAAAAAACATTTTCATGTATCTAGATTGAGTAAGGATTTGATATAGAAATTATGCATACAGGATCTACGTAACCATTAGTGCATTTCAATAGCATACAATAATTTATCAAAATATAATCAACCCTAGTAAATAGAAGAAAAAAATTATTATAAAATTAATAAGAAAGAAAAAACTTACACAAGATATTGAATGGTCAAGCTTATGGACCAAGAGCTTGTTGGATTTTAATGTTGTTCAATTACATTCAGTTACTTTATAAATTTACTTGAACTGAAGCATAAACCATGAACAATAGCAGTAGTGATAACCAAGATCACAAGAAGAATAACCATGCACAGAGACACAAGTACAATAGAAAATGCTTATAATAAATTGATATTATTACAATGATGAGAGTTTCATATATATAGAACATATGGTGACCATCCATGAAAGGATGTGTCACTTGGATAATAAGTAACTATTTATTTACTAAGTATATTTATACGTGTGTCACTTTGATAATAAATAAATCATTTACTTTACTACATATTTAAACGTTGTAATATAAATATTATGTCATATATATATATATATATATATATATATATATATATATATATATATGGATGGAAGAATGTATTCCTATGTTGTCCAACATCAACACTCCTCCTCAACGAGGGAGGCATTCTCTCAACCAAGGTTGTTCACCATAGGTACACTCCCATGAGTGAATGTTAGCATGATGCTAACCAACACTTGGAAAACACCTCGCTAACTCCTCATGTCCATATTATTCTTGTCATGATCAAGAAGGACTACTGCCTAGGCCCATTTATCACAAGTGCACCTTTATGATAAATGAATCCTATCTCCCTTGATCTGCACCCCAATCTAGGGAAGAAGTTATGCCCTATGTTGAAACATCAACACTCCCTCTTAGCTAGAAGTATCTTTCCATATAGTACACAACTACCGCCTAGAGACAATAATGTAGCCTTTGTCAAGAGTACACAACCACCATAGTAGCAAAAGGTTTGCCACACATGGCACTTCCATGTGGACTTCTAGAGGTTACACCCTCTAGAAACACTATGGTCAACTCCTATAATGTGTGATGTCATGGGTCAACTCCTTGACATGTCCTCATGTGCTCTTTACATGGGACGTTGGGTTATAAGATCAAATGCACTTATCCCTTCTCAATAAGTGTCCTCACGCATCAACTCAACTCAATTCATGAGGAGCACGATCCAGAGAATGTTTTGTCACACATGGCACTCCCATGTGGACTTCTAGAGGCTACACCCTCTGTGAAACACTAGGGTCAACTCCTATAGTGTGTGACATCATGGGTCAATTCCTTTACATGTCCTCATGTGTTTCCATCTAAACCCACTTATCCCTTCTGATAAGTGTCATCACGCATCAATTCACTTCTCACCATGAGGAGTAGGATCTCAAGAATGTTTCGTGAACTCCAGAACATTAACACCCTTTCGAGGGAGACATTCTCTCACACCAAGTCTATCGCACTAATTTAACTTCATCTTGCAAGGGGTTTGGTGAAGAAACATCGCCAGGGAACTCCGCTTCATCTCATCTCCGTGAGGGAAGGCATTGCACCAATACGGCCTTCCTCAAAGACCATGTCTCTGGATGTAATGGTACTTGATCTCAATGTTTCAATTGTCGCGAAACACCGATTATCTCGAGAGCTTCACACAGCTCGTTATCAAAATGAATAACTGTAGAATCTAGCACATGTCCAAATAACCGCAAGGAGCTTGCAAAGCCAATCGCCTACCTGACCGCCACACTTAATGCAATGTACTCGGCTTCTGCAAAGACTCGCGTCATAGTTTTGTTTCCTGCTACATCGGGAAACAATGGAAAATCCCAAAGTGAAGCAAAACCTAAAGGTGCCCTTTCCCTCGCTCATCGCGCTCCTTGCCTAATCAGAGTCAATATATCACTATAATATCATGCCAATACTAGAAGTATATCTCGTACCATGTCCAACTATTCCTCAAAAGTATCTCAACACATACTTCATGTTAATCCATTGTGTTTGTCTCTGGCTGGCTAAGTGAACTCATTGGATAGAAAATATCTGGTCTGGTGTTAACCGATACATCAATGATCCAATCAGCTGTATGTACATAGTCGGATCAATCTTTGCTCAATCAAGAAGAGACAAGTTTCTTCATGTTCATCACCATTGGTGTAACCATGGGTTTACAAATAACATCCCAAACTTTTTCAATAATATCTCACCGTGTACTTCCCTCGACTTAGGAAGATCTCATCAATTATTGCCACACCTCTAGTCCCAAGAAGTAGTGCATCATACCAAGGTCCTTCATCTCAACTCGTGAGGCCAATGCATTCTTGCATTCAATAATAAGGCTCTCTCTACCGATGAGGCATCAAATTATCAATGTAGAGGACCAAAAATCAAGGCCTCACCATTAACAGCCTTGTAGAAGTACTTGTTGGGATCAGCAACACTTTTTGTTGAAGCCCAAACTCATCAGTAATACATACATCTTCTCGTACCAAGCACAAAGTGCCTTCTTTAGTCCATACAAAGCCTTCTTCAAACTACAGACATGAGACTCCTTCTCATGTATGACCTAAAACCATATGGTTGCTCGATGTATATTTCTTCCTCAATCTCCATTGAGAAAGGTTGTCTTCACATCCATCTGATGTAGTTTCCAACCCATGGATGCCGCGAGGGCAATAATCGTCCTGGGATAGAAGCGTATCGAGAAACCAGAGCAAATGTTCCCTCATAATCTATTGCCTCCACCTAAGACAATCCTCTAGCAATGTTGCTTTGTGCTTCTCGACAAGCCCACCGTATGTTGATATTATAGATCCATTTGAAGTCACTACTTTAATTTCCTTCGTCTCGCATCCCACACATCATTCTTCATGATGGACTGATACTCTCCCATCATGGCATCCCTCCAAACATGTCTGCCAGCAGCCTCCTCATACGAAGGCTCGTGAATCAATGATGTGGCCTATAACGGCAGATAGCAATCTAATATCTCCAGGTATATTTCTCTCAAAGGGACCATGAGGGAGTTGTAGCGCCCTACCTCCTCGCAGAGTCTGATGAGCCTATGTAGGTCTTTTTTGACCTACTACAATATCTCTCGCAACATCAACTGGAGGTACAGGATAAATGGGATCAATAAAGTCTTCAATTGCCTCCTCCAACTATTGGAGGGTGAGGGGAGAATGAACCATCTCTTCTTCTTCTCACTATCAATATCCATGTTAGATCCTCTAGATCTCATGAAGGCTACCTCCTCCTCAAAGGTAACATCTCTCACCCCAATATGTCTCTGACCAGGAATGTAGACTCGATATGCCTTAAAAGACCTATCAGACCCCACAAATGTACCTTTTTTTCCTTAAGGGTTTAGCTTGGTCCTTTTCTTTTTGGGTATATGAATGTATATTCGACACCCAAATATCTTGAAGTGTCCAACCTCAAGCTTCACTCCGCTGAAAGCTCCCCTTGGGGAGTCATGGTCCCATGTAAATTTAAGGAGGGACTTCGCTATGTACATACACTACGGCCATGGATGTTTCTCGCCTACTGCAAAAACATAGGTAAATAAGCTGGAATCATGAATCATCGCCTTTACTGCCTCAATAATAGATTTGTTCTTCCCGTTGGTCCCCGGTTTGACTATGTTCTTCGCCCATACATATATGCCACAGACCTCCATTTATCTACTAGTACCACCCCTTTTGGCCTTGCTTTGACATAACCTACATCTCCCCACCATTCAATGAGGTTACCTAAGGTATCTTTGCATTTCAAGCCATTTTTATGCACTTTAATGCTTAAAATTGGTATTGGAACTAATATCGCTTAGGTTAGGTACCACTTCTATATTTGGAACAGAATACCTGCATTGCACCAACTCGCATCTGCGGAGGTACCTTAACTGAGTCAGCCAGATCGCTATGTGGTGTGTTATGGTCTGAATGGGAGATAGAGAGATTTGTATGACAGCTGGAGTCATCGCCCGCACGGTGCTTGAAGGCATAATGACAGGACTGGATCGTGATTCTTTTTCTCATCGCTTCACTTCGTGGACACTACGCGTCATGAAGATGTGAACACGCTTTAAAACTTGATTCCAAGACTATTCTGACCGGGATCCGCTTGTTTTTATGCATCTTTGTTTTCGATTGTTATGAACAAGTAGGATTTTTATATATAAACCTGAGATCACTCCTGAGACCGGGTTTGACTATGTTATGCCGTGAACCTATGCTTTTGAATAAAAACTATTGTTAAGTGCTATGTTAATCGACTGGTACACGACTTGAGTATTTTCTTTCCTAAGTTAATGAAGTATGAAGTTTACACAGTGGTTGTATATAATGTTATAGTCGGCTCTAGTTATTACTAACAATAAGCAGTTTGCTTACAGTTCACCAAACGGCAAGTAAAGCCATTGTTTTATTCGGCCAATAGATTTTAGTTTTTTATACCGCCATAGCTTTGGTTCATTGTTTTAGAACTTGGGTATAATGAGGTAGCTTAACGCTCATAGATTTAGCTTTAGCTCTATCATAGCTTCAGTTCATTACAATATGTTAATGTTTGCTTGGCTAACGATAGTTTAAAGTTTCAGAATTGACTTGTTTAAAGTTGTGTTCATTTATTCCTCAACTCAAACGCTCCAACAGTACGTTGTCTTTGACGTTGTTGAGTATTGAATGCATAACCGATGCCCGTAGGGTTTAGAGTATGAGGGTTTGTTTGATTTCCGCTTTTATTTTAACATAACTCAGAATTGGCATGACTTTGCTTTGTTAGACGGTTAGTTATCCTGCTTAATTTAGAACAGTTAGATTATCGTTAAATCAAAGGGGAGCTCCTGGTACCAGTAGTTAGGGTAGTACTCTGTTTTCTTGTAGATAGCTTTTAGATTCATTTTGATGACCAGATTGAATGCATTTTCAAAAATACTCTCTGTGTCATGACTTGAATAGAAATGATGATGGTAGATGATCTGACATAGAGGTAAAACAACTCGAACCACACTTTGAATAGAAATAACAGTATTCAAAGCATTTGAGCACAATATTGTTTTATGTTGATGACTTAGATAGAAATGCTAAGCTCGAGATAGTCCTTGGGATTCAAGTTCTCATAATAAGTGTGTGTTTTATTCTAAAGATAGCATTCAGATACGGATTAGAGCCTTACCCGGGCATTATTGTCACCGTATCACTTCAAAGTTTACCAACCCCTCGGTTTGACAATTTATTGCTTCGTGTCACTTAAAGCTTCAATTTAGTAGCCTGACATTTTTGGCGCCGTTGTCGGGGAGCTGCTTAAAAGGTAAGAAGATAATTGTTTTGATTAGTTTTCGGAATGCACTTAGTTTGATTTGGTGTGTTAGCAGTTGATAGTAAGATAGCCAGGAAACAAAAGGGGTGAAACCGGGCTTTCACAGGTACTCTGAAACTCAGTCTTAGTTTTTTTTTCCTTCCATTTAGCATGACTCATGAGAAATAGAGATCCTAGCTTAAAGAGATTTAGGAAAAATATAAACCACAAAAAGAAGAAGAAACCTCCACCCAAAGAGCGATAGAAACTGAGACTCACCGGTCGAAATCAGAACAAATCCTAGAACCATGAAGCACCATACATCAGCAAACTTAAAATCTTGGTGATCCAACCCTAGATGACAGGTTATCCAGAGATACACACCCTTCTCAGGAACCCTACCTCTATAGTTTCACAGATAACAACTACAACCGTGACATCAAAGGCCATAAGATCCTCAAAAGACCAATAGGAGACAAAACTTCTGACAAAAAGAATCCATAAAGGTGGGATTTCACACCCTCACCAAAGAAAGATAAGATTGTTTATACAAATCTTGGGAATCCTTTTACCATGAGAGATAGAGGGAGAAACTTACATGAGGAACCTCATATTGAAAATGAAGGTGGCGAACAAGCAGAGAATGAGGTACCACAAGAAACCACCTTTGGATTTCCTTCCTATTTTGGACTTAGTCAAGAATGTTACTATGAAAAATATCCCACTTTCAAAACTACCAACTCTCCATGGGAAAAATAGTGAGGGACTCCTCCTGATGTCTTCTTTGAGTTTGACATCCTGTATGAGAGTTATAACTTATCTCCTGGATGCACATAAACCGAAATTATTCCCTGCCAACTCGAAGATTCTGCACCACGTTGGTTCATGAGTTTAGGGATGTACACAAAGATTAGATCCTGGGAATATATGAAGGCAAAATTTTAAAGAAGTACCAGATTCATTGCAGAACCAAGGATTCTCTGAATGACATCTTCAAAATGCAAAAGCAAGATGAAGAAATCCTTGAGGATTTTCTAGAGAGATTTACCTTTACCCTTCAAAAATCCAAATATCATGATCTCCGGGATGAAGCAGTCAAGACTCTTTCTTAAAAGGAGTTTTTGAAGAATACATTGATACCCTCAATTTAATGGTTACAGGAGACATTTCACCGTAAAAAACTTTGAAACAATTCTTAGAACTCTAGAACTTACTCAAGAAGTAAAGGAAAGCTACAAAAAGTGTGAGAGAACCGGTCAACAAAAATACCAAAACATCCACATCCGGTGGAGTTACTAGAGTCGAATTGGGAAACCCTTTGGATAATTTTAAAAACGCACTGTTAGGAACAATTGGCTCTCAGCTAGACACTTTGAAGATTAAGAAGAAGGTGAAGAGGAAAACCCCGCCCCGAAAGCATAATTTTGCCCCAAATGCAAAAGACATCATTTACTTGTGAATGCCCTTTGGACAACATTTCTGTATGTGCAATTTGTATTGAAAATCATAAAACAGAAGATTCTTCATCCTTAATAGGATTTCAAGCTATATTCAATGGAGGGGAATCTCCAGGGACTCAATTTGCACCTAGAAAGCCTTGGCAGCCTCTAGAAATCCAAAATGCAAATGCATATCGTGAACTACCCCCACAATCTTCCAAATACTATCCACCCTTCTCTCAACAACAACAACACCCATGGAACCGGCCAAATTGGCCCCCACAAAATGTTCGCCAACTTGGCAATGCGATGGAGAACCGAACTTTGAAATAATCAATCAAAGAACATGCTACGCCCCTAATCCATGCACGCTAGCATCTCCAAATTTGCAATGCTTGTTGCCCCGGTTTTACTCCACCTCCATTGCAACAATTATTACCTGGTTTTACTGCACCTCCATTGCCACCCATTCCAATAAAAATCCTCCTGTTCGGACCCACCATTATCCTACCATCCCCGCCCGCTTCAACCCATTCAATCAATCACGTAATCACCCCTACCACTCCATATCGTTGATTTCCAACTATCCGCCTACAACATAAACCCTCGCTTTCATACAAGAAGTACAACAGATCCTGAAAAATTTTGAATAAAAGATGTTCTATAAAAAAAACAGCACCAAGGGTAATCATCAAAGAACATGAAGATGAGCCTCGGCAGATAATTTATCAAACGAGATACCCCTTCCAGATGTTATCATTCAAAAGCAGAAAGAATCCGAATCACAACATAACACACAAACCTCGTTCCTAAAAAGCCTCCTTTTCCTTAGAGGTTGCTCATTGAAAAACTAATTGTTCAATATGAGTTTGACATCATGATTGAACTGGGAAATGTTTGTGTTAAGATTCTCAAGCAGTTATGCAATTAAAGATGTTCCTATCTATGCCAAACCATCAAAGAACTCCCTCGTGATTAAGAAACCAGATCTAAAACAAGAAAAGATCCACCCACACTCCATCTAGTAGGACAACTATCAAATTATATTTCTCAAACACCTAAAATTGTAAAGTATGCCAACCTGTGGAACCCAATAGTTTAAGTGACCATCAACAATGTGTCTATTGGTAAAACTTTAGTTGATCTAGGTGCAAACATTAAGATAATGACCAGCAACACAGTGGAAATGCTGCAGTTAAACCAATTTCTACGCCCTACTCCTACAATACTTGAACTTGCAGACATAACCACTATAAAACCCGTTGGAGTTCTTTGATGACATCCTTGTGACTTTAACTTCGTGGGAGTATCCCGTAATTTCATGATAATTCATTCAAAGGACTCTACAAAAGGCCATCCAATCATTCTAGGGAGACTCTGGCTAGCCACAACCAACGCCATAGGATGTCGGGGCGCGGATATGTTTATTTCAAATGGCATTTCTTCACGAAAACTTACGCTATTTCCACCTCCCCGGCCTGTTACAGAAGAACTATGTTGGCTGAAGTGCCCCTATTTCGAGAATGAGGATGAGGAACCTTTATTTTCCGTTGATGAGATCCATGCACTACAAAAACCTACAGAGGATGACATTTTAAGTCAATTCCTTTCTCTAACAGAAAATGTTGAGTTCCCACGCACTCCATCTCGCACATGATCAGATTTTCAGAGAGTTTTTTCAGGAACGAAGTGAGCTATTATCTTCATTTTCACCATCCATGGTTTCACCGTTTCTGAACACCGTATTGCTATACCATTCCAGTAGAACTCAGTCCCCGTAGATGTCTATACATCAACTCAATTCAGAGTACCGCCAACAGGAACAATTGACAAAACTTTGAAAGAACAGCCATGGCTTTTGCTTGGGAATACACCGGACATGAAGGGAATCCAAATCGACACCTCGTGATTCACCACATCTACATCCAACCGTGGATAACCCCCAAGAAGACAGCCCACAGAGACACATGAATCCAATCCTCAAAGACTTTGTAAAAGAAGAATTACGTAAACTCGCTAAATGCTGGATTCATCTATCCAATCTCTGATGCTGAGTAGTTTCACCTCTCGTTGTGGTACCCAAGAAAATGATGTGAAAATGGAGGATGTGCGTAGACTTTAGGGAGATGAACAAGGCAACCCCCGAAGACTATTTTCCTTTACCCCTTCATAGGATCAGTTTTGGATACCTTGGTTGGAAAAAGATATTTTTCTTTCCCCGATGGATATAGTGGGTACAACCAAATTCGTGATTGCTCAAGACCATGACAAGACAACATTCACATGTCCGGTGGGCACCCTATGCCTATAAGGTGTTGCCTTTTAGATTATGTAACGCTCCTGCAACATTCATGAGAGTCATTCTGGTATTTTCTAATTTAATTCATGATTGTGTGGAGGCTTACATGGATGATTTCCATCGCCTATGGTAACACCTCTGAAGAAGCCTTGAGTAACCTCGGGAAAGTTCCGATGGCTGCCAAGAATCAAATCTAACTCAACCATGAAAATGCAAAATGCTCTTAACTCAAGGGATTGTGTTGGGTCACCATTTGTCTGCTGAAGGAATTAAAGTTGATCTAGCCAAAATTTAGGTGATAGTTAATCTTCCCTCCAAAAACCCAAGAAAGATGTAGTTATTTTTGGGGCATACCGGCTACATCACTACTTATTGAAAACTTTACAAAAGTAGCGAGCCCCATGTTTAAACTGCTGACAAAGGATACATAATTTTTTTGGGATGATAATTGTCAGAGTGGTTTTGAGGATTTAAAAGCAGAACTGTCTATGGCACCTATTCTAGAGGGCCAAATTGGTCCCTTCCTTTCCACATCTCCACCGATGCCTCAGTATAATCGCTTTAGGAGGAGTGCTTGGGCAAAAGGAGAACCAACAGACTTATGCAATCTACTTTACCAAGAACTTGACCCTCCTCGAATTGAACTATACAAGAATGAGAAAGAATTCCTGGGCCAGTGAGTTCATTCCATCAACAAATTTCGCTAATTACATTATCGATATGAGGTTTTTGTACACACCCATTCACTGCTAATCGATTCTTGATGAAACAAACCGCCACTACTAGTAACTCCATGAAGTTTTTATCGCTTCAAGAATTCAAACATTACCATCGTTGATTCATTGGGAAAGAAAAAATGTGCTGCGCATTTTCTTTCAGATTCTAAAGATGTAAGATCAGACCCTGATGATAACTTCCCCGATGAACATTTGTTTGCGCCTCGCCAAAACCCCTTGGTTTGCGATGAATACTTCAGCCACGTGAAGATTACTAAAATTTCACTTATCACCTCCACAAAAGAAAAGAATCATCCAACAGAGGGTTATATTCTTGGGTAGGAAGTGATCTCTTCTATACAATTCCTAATATGATCATTAGGAGATGTTCGAAGATGGAAATTCCCCGATCTTCCCGGCCTGCCATGATGGGCCATGTGGAGGACACATCTCCGACAAGAGAACAAAGATGACAAAGTTTTACAATCAGATACTATTGGCCATTCCATTAATCGGCTCAAGGATGCAACTAAATATGTGAGAAGTTGTGACAGCTTGTCAAAGGATTGGAAGGCCCACTACAGCAGACATCGAGATGCCCTTACGCATTAAGTTGTAACAACAAACCATTCATAAATGGGCACTAGATTTTGTAGGGCCAATTGCTCCAATGTCAAGAAGGAAGAAGTACATCTTGGTTTGTACACATTTTGTGACCAAGTGGGTAGAGGCAAAGCCCTATATCAAGCAACTGAAAAATCAGTGATTGAGCTTATGTACGAAGACTTTACCTTGGTGTTCCACGATTAAGTCACGTAATTGCTGGTGCTCTCAATTCTTACCTTAAATTCTGATGAAAGAACTCAATCGACAGATGCATGGCAATTTCAAACACTGTAGTCCTTCTCCTACCACCCGCCAATGGGCAAGTGGAATCTACCATTAAAGTTCTAGAAGCCATCCTGGTCAAGACCATACACTTACATCATAAAGATTGGGCAGATAATCTAGTTTTATGGGCATATTGTGATCATATTTGAGAACAATTCATCGGTCATAATTCTTACTTAATTGGTATTCGTTAAACAAATTCTCCTTCCTATAGAGTTTCGGATCCATACATTCCACCTAGCAACAAAGTTGGGGTTGGATTTGAGTGAAGCACATAAACAAAGGGTCATGAAACTTAACTAATTGGGAGAAATGAGGCAGATGCTCTTCAAAGGACTCTATCCTTGTGCAAAGCCAACGCAGCTAGTGGCATGACAAATATTATTGGCAAAAAGCATTTTCAACCAGGGATTGGGCATTACTTTTCGATTCCAAATACAAACTTCTCTAAAGGGAAACTTACAACGATGGTTGGGACCTTACGAAGTAAAAACTGTTTTCGATAACGGTTCTGTCAGTATTAAAACCATAGATGATTCTGATAACTCCTTTGTAGTGAATGGACATCGACCGTGGTAAAGTATACAACAAGCTCCCTTTGTCAAAAGATGATTTCTTACAGGAAGTGGCCGAGCAAACAGAACTAAAGATAGTAAGAGAGGAGTCTTCCTCTCCTCGGCCGCCTCTTGATCATGCATACTGTTTTAGAGCTCTGTAAATAGTAGATTTTAGAAAAAGAAAAAAAAAATCAAATAACATAAAAGAAAAAATATTTGTTTTCTTTTTTTTTTTTTTTTTTTTTTTTTTTTTAAATTTTCTTATCAATATATACTTTCTTGTTTTGAAATTAATAAATTGAGCTTGTTTGCTCCCTTTAAATTGCTCATTAAAGTATGAAAAGGGAATTTATCAGGAAGGATTAATCTTTACCATACCTGGTGAATTACTATGGGAAAGAAACCCCTTGAGTCTTCTTTTGGCATTTCCTCGACTCTCCAAATATGAGGAAGCATGAGCATGAACCAGTTTCTTAGTCTACAAACTACGCTGTGCGGATTACCTGCTCCAAAAGTTTATGTCTGCAAAATTTTTATATGCACTCGTGTTGGATGTTGTGGAATACGTTAAGGTCCACTTTTCAACGAATCTCACTCCATCGTCATCAGCACCTTATCTGGAGCACAGGTTAGAGACTATTTAGCACCCTCGACTCTGCATACCTTAATGGCAGATGTCTTTGGCAATGTTCATGGGAATACACCAATGTCTCTTGGTTGATAGATCCTACAGTGACTCACACGCCAACACCTCTATTCGTACTTCTAGGATGTGCTGTAGGTACCATGAGGCCCATTGACATCACAGGAGGGTCATCTCGCATCGGTTAACAAAATTAATTACTACCGTAATCCGGATGATTTCGCTTGTGTTCAATTCCATCTATTCACACAAATCAGACTTGTACCATGAGCTAAGCTTTGAAGTCGATTGAAGACATGATTTCGCTTGATCTTTTCGTGCCGTAACAAAAATCCAGTTCGTGGGTCATCCTAAGATATTCGTTTTATATAATAGAAGTTTTTTTTTTTCAGGATCGGTATTATTTGTTCAATTCTTCTGCAGATTCCTGAGTGTTCTAGTAGTACCAGTTAGTACCAGTCAGTACCAGTCATTACCAGTATCAGTTACAGGTCCTTCAGAAAGACCAGAGCAGCTGCAATTTTTTGCGCCTTCAAATCCAGAATTAACTTCAAACGATAATTCCACAACAAACTTTGCATAACAATGGATAAAGGTAATAACCTGAAAAGGCTTAGTTCAGATTGATTTATTGTATTAATTTGCATATTAATAAGTTTGAATTAAGGGTACCTTAATTACCCCATAACGCTATCATTTCCACGACCTGTACCTAATTAACTAACCTACCATGACATTTTGTGTCATAAACTTACACCATTACCGGAACTAAGTTCGATTTGACTCCGATATGATAACTTCTACACCCTCGTACGATCTTCATCATGATCCGACACCCTATCTATCTCCATAGCGATTCAAATCTTCATATCATTTTCGTCCCGACCGTTCTTTTCACCACATTCTCCATCGCGATTCTTTCACTTCACTCCAACCTTCGCTGCTCCGATAGACTTCCCCTGTGGTGCCAAGAAGGGCCATGGTAGCATATCACCATGAACCAGAAACATACACCGACCTAGAAGCCCTCCCGGCGCGGGGCAACGGTGAGATATCTTTAAGCAAGCAAAGTGGTTTTAATAATAAGTTCGATGGGTATAACGATGTAATCACACTCCGGGCTTACTGCGATTTCGATGGTGAGACCGGGCTTAAGGTGGGCGTAACTTGAGTTCTGTGGGTCGTGAGTTCATTGCGCAGGCAATTCAATTGTTCGCCACGTGCCAAAGATGATCTAAGGGACAACCTGCGGATAAAAGCTATGTGCGCAGCTTGTTGAAAACCCTCGCATCGAGACAATAAAATGGTCCAGGAACGCCACGGGTCTTACCGGAGCCACAGCGGCCTGCGTTGGCCATCCTCCGCCACCTATCGTATGATATACCATTATATTCCTCATGCGCCGAATTTCGCTACACTTCACGTGTACTCCACTGGAACATACCCTTTTCGTTAAAAGTTTAAAAGGATGTACGGGTCAAAGTCCAAAGGGTTAGCGAAGTTTCTGGAGCTTATTTCACTTCGGGTCTTGTTAAGATATTGGTTAAGTCTGCACTGTCCAAGAAGCGAGAAACTTGGGATCTATTCACTGCAAAAACCCTTGCCTGTGCCCATTCTAAAGCTAAGAATGTGAAGCATGTTTCACCACACAAAAATTCGAACCCCAAGAAAAAGAAAGTCAAACCCCTGACTAAAGACTATGCCGGGAACCCTGAGCCCCAACCTCCAATTGATGACGAGGTAGAAACCAATACTGAAACTTTGAAGGACACCACACCTACAGAAGCGGACGTTGAAGCCCCGAGTTCTCCCCTAGATACCGAGAACATAATTGATGTGGAGGAACTACCAGAGTCGACTGACAAGACTAGGAGGAATCCTCAAGAGGAAATGTAAAGCTACATCGGAATGCACAACTCTGGCACTAAGCAATTCCACACAAGAAAGATTGGTGCGCGCGATGGTCACGCAGGAGGCCCTGAGTTACCGGAGATGACCGACCTTGTCCTACCATTCTCGAAAAATCAGAGAACCAATCGCGTACACTACACCCATAAGGGAAATGTGCGTAATGAACTATTCAAGTACTCAAACCGACACCCTCGCTCGATGCCAAGAGAGCTCACCCCTCAACCCCATCTAGTTGACACTTCTACACTACCCAACTCATCCTGATCCAATTGACAACTATGAACTCACCCCAGATCGTAATCTTGACCCAACTAATACTTATGAGCGCAGCCCCAATGCATTCACTCCTGAATTCAATTCAAACCATAATTCCGATAGATTCCACACCCCTGCTCAAAGTCCAGAAGACCTCACGCATGCATCTATTCCTGGCCACTACCTGACAAGGTCAAATGCTTGAAACTCCCACCGCGAGATTTCCCAAATTTCTGGCCTTTGAAACCCATGGTGGCGTAAACTAGAGAGCAAGAATAAAGTGATTGAAGGAGAAGGTGCATGAGTACATTGTACTGGACAGACATATTAAAACCGAAAACTAACTCCTGAAGCTCAGGGTAACTCACCTCCTATCCAAAGTTGAAAGGCTAAAACAAAGGAACAAGGATATTTTCAAAAGGAACAGACAACCTCAGAGGATTGCTAGGAAGCATGTTATAACCAACAGGGTCCTTAAGAAAGAAATTAGGAATCAGAAGAAGCAGGAGAGGCTACAAACGCTGGTTGCAGCCGCTGCAACCATCTGATGGCTACCGGTTTGATTTTGTTGCCCCAGGACAAAGTAAGGACTTCAGCAGGGGGTATGTTGGTCCTGTGTTTTGATCATGTTTTTGCCTGATCGTTGATATGCCACGTGACCTCCATTTATCTACTCCTCCTCGCATCTCCACCCCTTTTGGCCTTGTTTTGGACATAACTGACATCTCCCGACCATTCAATGAGGTTACCTTCCATATCTTTGCATTTCAAGCTATTTTTATGCACTTTAATGCTTTAAATCGGTATTGGAACTATCGTTTGGGTTAGGTACCACTTATATTTGAAATCAGATACCTGGCATCGTACCAACTCGCACTGGATGCTCAATGGAGCCGGCCAGATCTCAGGCGCATGGTGTGTGTTATGGTTCTAATGAGAGATAGAAATATTCGCAGGATACTGGAGTCATCGCCACATGGTGCTTGAAGGCATAATGACAGGACTGGATCGTGATTCTTCATCGTTCACAATTCGTAAATTACGTATCACTTAAGATGTGAAGTACGCTTTAAAACTTGATTCCAAGACTATTCTCGGACGGGATCCGCTTGTTTTTATGCATCTTGTTTTCGATCATATGAACAGAAGGATTTATATAAACCCGGAATCACTCAGAACGGGTTAGATTATGTTGGACTGTGTTATGCCGTGAACCTATGTTTTTGAATATAAACTACTGTTGTGTTATGTTAATCGACTGGTACACGACTTGAGTATTTCTTTCCCGAGTTAATGAAGTACGAAGTTTACACAGTGGTTGGATAGAATGTTATAGTCGGCTCGTTGTTACTAACAAGCAGTTAAGTTTGGTTGGGGTCTGCCAAACCCAAGTAGTGTCGCTGTTTTATTCTCACAATAGATCGGGTTTTATGTCACATAGCTTTGGTTCATTTCTCGGTGGTTTTAGAACTTGCATATGATGTAGCTTAACGCTCATAGATTTAGCTTTAGTTTATCATAGCTTCCATTCATTACAGTGTGTTAGTGTTTGCTTACACGATAGTTTAAAGTTTCATAATTGACTTGTTCAAAGTTGTGTTCATTTATTCCTCAATTGAATCGTTCCAACAAGTATCACATTCCTTTGACGCTAATGGCATTGAATGCATGAATGATGCCTGTAGGGTTTGGAGTATGAGTGTGGTTTGTTTGATTTCCAGTTTTTAATTTGAACATAACCTAATTGGCATGAACTTTGCTTCTATTAGATCTGCTAGTTATCCCCGCTACTTTAGAATAGTTAGATTACCGTTAAATCAAAGGAAGCTTCCGATACCAGTAGGTAGGAAAGTACTCTGTTTTCTTGTAGATAGCTTTTAGATTCATTTTGATGACCAGATTAAATGCATTTTCAAAATACTCTTTGTGTCATGACTTGAATAGAAATGATGATGGTAGATGATCTGACATAGAGGTAAAATAATCTTGTGGAACCACACTTTGAATAGAAATAGCAGCACCAAAATTTGAGCACACAACATCAGTTTTCCTCGCTGATGACTTAGATAGGAAATGCTAAGCTTCAAGACAGTCATTAAGATTCAAGTTCTCATAATAAGTGTGTGTTTTATTCTAAGGATAGTATTCGACAGACTAAAGTCTACCTCGCATTATTCACCGTAATGTTCTCAAAGTTTACCAACCCCCGGGTTTGACAATTTATGTTCTCGTGTCACTTAAAAGCTTTCCAATTTATGTACTGACATCTCCTTTTGCAACCCCATTTTGTTGAGGGTTGTAAAGAACAGTGTACTCCCTCTTGATCCCTCAGCCTCAATCCAGAAATCACCGAAATCCTGGGAGATTTATTATCCTCCATTATCTGACCAAAGTATCTTAATATTCCTTCTGTCAAGTTTTCAACATGTGCTTTGTACTCCTTAAATCTAGCAAGGACTCCATCCTTTGTTTTCAATAAATAAATCCAAGTCTTCGAGAGTGGTCATCAATGAAGATCACATAGTATAGGTATCCACTTAAGGAAGCAACCGTCATGGGTCCACATAAATCTGTATGAACTAAGTCTAAGATCCCCTTTGATCTATTATTGTTGCTCGGAAAGGACCTCTTGGCATTCTTTCCAAGAGCACAACCTCTCTCGCAAATTCCATCGTTCACCAATATGATCTTTTGAAGGCATGTCACCATCTTCCCCATGTGAGTGGGAAGAACTCTATAATGTAAATGAACAAGTCTCCTATGCCATAGTTCACTTAAACTAATAGAATCATGTATTAGGGCCTAAACTCGTAAAATTCAACTGCATAATCAGTCTCCTCTCAAAACAATTCAATCACCCGTGCAAAATTAATACTAGAGTTCTTGTTCCATGAAGAACCTCTTTTCCATCAGGGAAAGCAACCTTGTAGCCTTTGTTCTCTCTAAGGATGAAATAGAGACAAGGTTCAGATCATCCTGTGTACAAATAATACATCGCTTCAAATGGAGTAAGTTTAATCCACCAAGGGAGTTGGATCCAACTCCTTCACAATATATAGCCCCTCACATCATCATCAAGTACAACATGCAAACAAGATTCTTTCTTTACTAGATCTGTAAGGTGCTCTCTATATCTAGTCATATGTCTAGAAGCACCATTATCAATCAACCAAACATCATTACTAGTAGAAACCATACTTGAGAGGGATGAAATGAAGAAGAACTCTTCATCGCTCATGCTTGCATTCCTTGACTTCCTCCGAGGTGGTTCTAAATCAACATTAGCAATGGAAGAATGTTGTTTTCCTTCTTCCATGTAGGACAATTTTCCACATAGTGGCTATACTTGTCACATCTAAAGCACTCAACCTTTGACATGTCCTTCTTTTTGTGCTCACAAGTTGGTGTTGACTTCCTTCCTTTAAAGGTTTTTCCAAAACCTCTTCTTTTCCTCTTTGCTTTTCCTTGCACGAGTGTCAAGGGATTGATTTTCATCATGATGGGAACATTACACACCTCTAGCTACAAGTTTGGTCTCCTCCTTAGTACAATCTACCCATAAACGATCAAACTTGGGCAATTTGGATCGCCAATTGATACTTTGAATGAATGGCTCTGAATGGCTTGGAAGACCATTATGGGTAATCATGACAAGTTCTCTATCAGAGATGATTTTACCAATAGCACCCAACTAACCTATGGTCTCTGGAATCTTCATGAAGAAGGTGGCAAATATATCAGACTTCGTCATCTTGATATTCTGAAGCTAGTGTCTCAAGACAAGTGCTATGTTGGTGTTGTTACTCTCAAACAACTTCTTCAAGGCGTTGTACATCTTCTTAGTTGTCTTAAAGTTGGAGATGTGGAGGGATTAAATGGTCTCTCACGTAATAGATGATGATATTTTCTGCTCTTTTGCATCATTCTTCCATTGTGATTTTCTACATATCATTAGTCAGATTCTGCCAACTTCATCAACGACTTCATTAGTTCACCTTCTAGAGGATGAGCACCTAGATTTCCAAGAACCTAAGTTGGTTGTTCCATCAGAAGCCTATCTTCCACCAAAATAAGATTCACCATGGTTGTTAGAAGAGTGCGTATTTTATCTCTGAAAGGCAGCTTGCAAAATGTTCACGAATTGCGTTGAAAGGTAACACTTGTGCTGTTGTACAAGGTCAATCCATGTGCAATAGTCTTCTTTCAAAAACGCTGCTCTGATCACCATGTTTGATTTTAATGTTGTTCAATTACATTTGGTTACTTTATAAATTTACTTGAACTCAAGCATAAACCATGAACAATAGCAGCAGCTTAATAACCAAGATCATAAGAAGAATAACCATGCACGTATATCAATAAGTACAATAGAAAAATGCTTATATTAAATTGATGTTATTACAATGATGAGAGTTTCATATATATAGAACATATGGTGACCATCCATGAAAGGATGTGTCACTTTGATAATAAATAACTATTTATTTTAATATATTTATATCGCTGTATTATATATATATATATATATATATATATATATATATATATATATATATATATATATATATATATATATATATATATATAATAATAATCGTGATATAATAATACAACGTATAAATATACTTAGTAAATAAATAGTTACTAAGTATATATATCTGGAAGAATGTATTCTCGATGTTGTCCAAACATCAACAGAGCTAACATAAAAAACCCTAAATAACACATGTACATCCCCATATCCACATGAATATCTCTCAATCTCTCATCTTCATGTTGTCCACATGAGGAAAATGAGCCTCTATTTATACACAACTCATCTTCTATAAGTATCCACAAAATATAATAAAAATATTATGAGTTAACATAACTAACTTCCTAAAATACATCTATTATGAGACCACATAAGAGTATTTCTATGGGACAATAATGTCTTAAAAAACTCCATAAAGGTGCCATTAAGGCTTACACAAAAATTTGCATCACATAACTTGCCCCTAGGCAATATTACACATCCTAACACCCCCCTTCAATATTTACTAAGGGAATACTACAAATGAATCGAGAAGAAAAGTAAGGTGGCATTACATCACATTTTGCCTCAATGTCAATTTGACAAACTTTGCATCCATTAAATATTTGGTGAAGATATTTTATTCTTGTTCTTCACTTCTATTAAACTTCAATTCAACAATGTCATCCCATACAAGATCTTTGAGATAGTAAACATCTAACTTCACATGCTTGGTATTAGCATGAAAATTTGAATTCATTTGCAATTGGATTTCACTCTATTTATCACATCTAATTTCTAGCCTTATTAAAGAATCAAAATCATGATGGCATACCATCCTCACTATCTATGATAATCGTATGGAGATGATTTTATACAGTTTGAAATCCATGCTCTATGTGCATGTTTCAAACCGTATAAAGATTTCTTCTAATTGTTAACATACATAGGATTTTCTTCAACAATAAAACTAGGTGGTTGTTGCAATATATTTCCTCATGGATATCATCATTCAATAATTCACCTTTAACATCCATTTGATGGCATTCCCATATTAAATTAGCCGCTAAAAATAGCATACTTCTTATGGTGTTAATGTTAGCAACTTGAGAAAGTATCTCTTCATAACGAATTCTTTATTTTTGCGAGAAACCCTTAGCAACTAATTTTGTTTTATGTTTATCAATTTTCCCATCTAAAGTATATTTACTTCTAGACATATTCACAACCAATCAAATTTTTGTCTCTTAGAAGTGGCATCAACTCTCAAGTTTTTCATTAAAGCAGTATGCTCTTCATTTGTAGCATTTTCCCGTTCTTCTTTACCTTTAGCTTGCTAATAATTCATTATCTTTTGCTTTCATTACATTAGAGATGAGAAGATAATTGCTTTTCCCTCTAGGGCTCAAAATTATTACCTTCATTAGATACCCACAAACTTGATGATTTTTACAACCCACTTGGGGAAATTTCTAACACAAAGCAAAAATAACCACAACCAAGTCACTTGAAGAAGAAAAATCAGCCAACTCAACACTAGAATATGAATTAGTTGAAAAAGAATCATCACTAAAATTATCATCATCCAATCCATGTTCATTATTACAAGCAATCAAGTAATCACCATCACACATAACCAATGAACTCAATGGAGAGAGTCTTTGTACGAGTGTGAGGGTTAGAAGGATATGGTTCTTCATCAATCTCCAGATTCCTGCATACAAGCACACCATTGATCTTTGGATCATACAACTTGTTGTTAAATTTAGAGATGCTATTAAGTTCTTTTCAATTTATTAGACAATAATAGCATAAGCAGGATCATTGAAAGAAACACAATCACAAGGTACACAACATTTATCCTAGGAAACCCTCATGGGGGAGAAAACCCAACAAAAATTTCCTTAATATAGATTGTCAATACAATGCCAAGATAATAAACCAAACACTAGAGAATATCCAACACTGACCAATGCGCCTATGTCTCTTCTTCTTCTAGCAACTGCAACTTCCTTCAAACTTGTGCACTAGATGAGTGACTTGAGTTAGTGAGAGAATGAGGCATCCTCCTCTCTTATTTATACTATTTGTTAGGTGCTAGGGTTATGTCTCTTCACCAAGTTGGGTCGACTTCTTCAATTAGTGGCTACAACCACTTTAATTAGCCCTATGGGCCGACTTTTTCAATTAGTGGCTAAAACCACTTTAATTATCCCTAAGGGTCGACTTCTCAATTAGCATCATTTAATTAGGGTTTGACCAATCCACAAAAGGGGATTTGGTCATATACAAAGCCCAACATGATCAATCCAAAAAAGGGGATTGATCCATAAGATAATAACTCAATAATAAGTAGAATATTCTTTGCATTTACAATATTTCAACACTCCCCCTTAACAAGAAGGGTATTCTACAATACAACATCATCGGGAGAGAGAGAGAGAGGGAAACAACATCAACGGTGTCTTGAACACCGACTGGCATATCTATAAATCATCAAGAGTTTTTCTCATCATCAATAACATCATCATTCACATCATGGAGCTGGAGTATAATCATCATCATTATTCACATCATGGAGCTAGAATACCATCATCATCATCGTTCACAGCATGCAGTTGGAATCTGAAACATCAACATTATTTAGTATAATAACAACATCAACATCAACATCACTAGGTTGATACAACATCACCAACATCTTCAGCATGAAGTTGAAGTAGCAACATCATCATCATCTTCAGCATGAAGTTGAAGTAGCATCATCTTCAGCATGAAGCTAAAGTAGCATCATCATCATCTTCAGCATGAATTTGAAGTAGCATCATCATCATCATCATCTTCAGCATGAAGCTAGAATAATAATATCACCAACACGAGGCTAGTACACCAACATCAACAACACGAGGTTGGTACACCAACATCATCAACACAAGGTTGAGACAACATCATCAGCACAAAGTTGAGTCAACAACATCATCAGCACGAAGTTGAGATAACAACATCATCAACACAAAGCTGCGATAACAACATCGTCAACACAAAGTTGAGATAATAACATCATCAGCACGAAGTTGAGATAACAACATCATCATCAACAACACAAGGTTGAAACAACAACATCATCACAACACGAAGTTTGACCAACAACATCATCACGGCACGAGGCTGGAGCAACAACATTATCACAGCACGAGGATGGAGCAACAACATCATCATCATCACAGGGCAAGAAAATGAGGCAAGTGTATCAACAACATTTTGTGGTACTCTCACAGTCCCTAGGGATCTGCCTAGGAATCATAATATTCCCTAGGATATAAAATCCTAGTGGAGCTACCACATGGTACTATGACAGACTGTCCTTACTGGACCTTCGAGATCTGTCCGAGAATCATAAGATTCCCTAGGATTATAAAAATCCTAACAGAGCTACCACTACTGACCATAGTTGGCATATACATGCACAGGTACTCTGACAGACTGTCCTTACCGGACCTTCGGGATCTGTCCAGGGATGATCAGTCCCCTAGGATATAAAATCCTAACAAAGCTACCCATTGTTGGTCAGGATACCATGGTATCATCAACATGACTCCCTCTTTCGAGGGAGGTCCTTTCGGACTATACCAAGCTTGTCTCGAAAGTGATCAAACTTTACACGAGACAGAGGCTTGCTCAACACATCTGCAACCTGCTCATATGTGCCAACATATTGGAGCTTAATAACTCCCCTCTGCACCATATCACGCATGTAGTAATACTGGATTTCTATGTTCTTCGACTTATCATGGAACACATGTTTCTCTGCCATCTCTATGCAACTCTGGTTATCACATAGAATCACGGTTGTTTCCATCTCCAGATCGAATAGACATGTCAACAACTTTCTGAAGCCATATGGCTTCACAACTGGCGGAACATGCAACAATGTATTCCTCTTCTATTGTATTGAGAGCAATATTGGATTTCTTCCTGCTCTTCCATGAAGTCATGGCTAACCCTAGACTGAAACGACATCCTGAAGTGCTCTTTTTGTCAGAAACACTTCCTGCCCAATCTGAATCAGTATAACCAACCAATCTGAAGCCATGATCTTCGTTATAACGGAGACCAAGGTCCAACGTACCCTTAAGGTATCTCATCACATGTTTTGCAACAACAAGGTGAACATGTTTGGGCTCTACCAGATACTGACTCAAGGTTTTCACAACAAAACATATATCTAGCATGGTATTCGTCAGATACATCAACAATCCAATGATTTGTCTATACAGAGTAGCATCAACCAATTCTGACGAAGTATCAACCAGGAGCTTCAATCCTTGTTTCCATGGGTGTGTTCATGGCTTTATATTCCAACGTATCAAACCTCTTCAGTATTTCAACTCCATACTTCCCTTGGTTAAGGAAGATCTTCTCTGGGTTCTTCCAAACTTCAAGACCTAAGAAATAATGCTTTAGGTCTTTCATCTCAAACTATGTAGTGAGCTTCTTCTTGCAATCTGTGATGAGTGTTCTTCATTTGTCAAGAATAAATTGTCTACATATAGTAGTAACATCAATGGCTCATCATCCATAACCTTGAAGTAAAGGTTAGAATCAGCTTTACTCTTGGTAAAGCCCAAGCTCGTCAAGAAACTGTCAATTCTGCCATACCAAGCTCTAGGAGCTTGCTTCCACATGTACAGAGATTCCTTCAACCTCCAGACATGAATCTTTCTATCTTCAACTTCAAACCCAATTTTTGCATCACATTGTATCGTCCTGGTACACTTCAACTTCAACTTAATGTGCACAATCATGTGCTAGCTCTATGTGCTTTCTACAAAGCACTATCTGAGAGTATGTCCTCTACTCTCTTTGCAATTGTTCCTCTGGAAATGGGACTCTTCACCTGCAGCTGCTCTAAAGCTAAGAATGGTTGATCGATTCTCACTGTGACTGCTGAAATCTGAGAGTAATTTCTGTACTCCATCGCAGCAACAACTTTGTTTGAACTGAGAGTGGTTCAATAACTGATAATGAAGGTAGCTCTTATTCTTTCATGGAGGTAACTCTATTTGCTATTGTAGTCATGTCTTCATGACCCAACTAATGTACTACACCAACTGGCACTGGAGATAACTCAATCTCAAATATAGGGATTGCTCCCCCTAAATCTTATATTGTCATGGTTGTTTTGCTTGTCTTCATGAATACTGGAACTATTTCTTCAATTACTGGAGTAAGTGTCTCGTCATAGTCTTCTCCCTCTTGTTGGGAGAATCCTCTAGACACACATCAGGCTTTATACATCTGCAACATGCTTGATCTGTTAGATCAATCTTGGAGGTCAACATTGACTTCCCTTCTGGTCTCACGGAAAAATCCATATCCCAGTTAGAGCTCATTTGTGCCAACATATTGGAGCTTAACAACTCCCCTCTGCACCATATCACGAATGTACTGATACCGGATTTCTATGTGCTTCAACTTATCATGGAACACATGTTTCTCCGTCATCTCTATGCAACTCTGGTTATCACATAGAATCACAGTTATTTCCATCTCCAGATCGAATAGACATCTCAACAACTTTCTGAAGCCATATGGCTTCACAACTGGCAGAACATGCAACAATGTATTCCGCTTCTGTTGTGTTGAGAGCAATATTGGATTTCTTCCTACTCTGCCATGAAGTCATGGCTAACCCCAGACTGAAACAACATCTTGAAGTGCTCTTTTTGTCATAACACTTCCTTCCCAATCTGAATCAGTATAACCAACCAGTCTGAAGCCATGCTCTTCGTTATAACAGAGACCATGGTCCAATGTACCCTGAAGGTATCTCATCACATGTTTTGCAGCAACAAGTTGAACACGTCTGGGCTCTACCAGATACTGACTCAAGGTTTTCACAACAAAACATATATCTAGCATGGTATTCTTCAAATACATCAACGATCCAATGATTTGTCTATACAGCGTAGCATCAACCAATTCTGAAGAAGTATCATCCAGGAGCTTCAATCCTTATTTCCATGGGTGTGTTGATGGCTTTGTATTCCAACATATCAAACCTCTGCAGTATCTCAACTACATACTTCCCTTGGTTAAGGAAGATCTTCTCTGAGTTCTTCCAAACTTCAAGACCTAAGAAATAATGCTTTAGGTCTTTCATCTCAAACTATGTAGTGAGCTTCTTCTTGCAATCTGTGATGAGTGTTTCTTCATTTGTCAAGAATAAATCATCTACATATAGTAGTAACATCAATGGCTCATCATCCATAACCTTGAAGTAAAGGTTAGAATCAGCTTTACTCTTGGTAAAGCCCAAGCTCGTCAAGAAACTGTCAATTCTGCCATACCAAGCTCTAGGAGCTTGCTTCAACACGTACAGAGCTTCCTTCAACCTCCAGACATGAGTCTTTCTATCTTCAACTTCAAACCCAATTTTCACATCACATTGTATCGTCCTGGTACACTTCAACTTCAACTTAATGTGCACAATCATGTGCTAGCTCTATGTGCTTTCTACAAAGCACTATCTGTCTCACTGTCTGAGAGTATGTCCTCTACTCTCTTTGTAATTGCTCCTCTGGAAATGGGACTCTGCACCTACAGCTGCTCTGAAGCTGAGAATGGTTGATCGATTCTCTCTGTGACTGTTGAAATATGAGAGTAATTTCTCTACTCCATCGCGGCAACAACTTCGTCTGAACTGAGAGTGGTTCAATAACTGATAATGAAGGTAGCTCTTCTTCTTTCATGGAGGTAACTCTATCTGCTATTGTAATCATGTCTTCATAACCCAACTAATGTACTACACCAACTGGCACTGGAGATAACTCAATCTCAAATATAGGGATTGCTCCCCCTAAATCTCATACTTGTCATGTTTGTTCTGGTTGTCTTCATGAATCTTGGAACTATTTCTTCAATTCTTTGGAGTAAGTGTCTCGTCATAGTCTTCACCCACTTGTTGGGAGAACTGGAGTAAGTGTCTCGTCATAGTCTTCTCCCTCTTGTTGGGAGAATCCTCTGGACACACATTAGGCTTTGTACATCTGCAACATGCTTGATCTGTTAGATCAATCTTGGAGGTCAACACTGACTTCCCTTCTAGTCTCATGGAAAAATCCATATCCCAGTATTTCTAACTGGCTTCCTTCTCTGTCAATGGAACAAGGGAATCTTCCCAGGAGATTTCATATCTCCCAGAAGTATTTGAAGCTACCATCTAGTCTTCTCACGGCATCTGTCTCTCAGTCCTGGAAGATGTCTCTTCATCTGATCCTTTCTGAGATCAGGCTCAATATGTTCTTGATTTCTTCTGAGTCTACAAAGACTTCATAGTCTCTACAAGATATACTTGGTGTTGAATACCAAGTCTTAATATGAAAAATTGAGTCATACTTCAAACAAATTCTCCTTCTTGTCAAGGTGGCTTCATCATCCTTTGAACAAGTCTACTATGAGTTCTTGTTCGAATTTTCGGGCATCTTTGGAGCATTCTGCTCCTTACAGTCTATCTCCATATGAGATACTTTGTATCTCAAAAATAGCTTCCTCTTCATCTTCTATGGTACATATATGAACATGTACATAGTTTGTTTCATGTCTCATCTAATATGTTGCCTTTTGCAACCGTCACTATAGTTTCCTCAAGGTTTATCAGATGTGACCTGAAAGAAGATCAATAAGGGAGAAACAACAAACACGAGTAATATTCTTTATAATAATAAAACAACAATGAGAACAATCATCGCAGTAGCTCCATTAGAGCTATTTACTTGTGACCTGCCTTAAACAAAGATCAAAAGTAAGAAATACAATGTGAAATGAAATCAACACTCTTTTAGTGTTGTGATCAAATGTTCCTCCATGGTAACCTGGAACCAACACAAGAAGTTTCTCCTGGAGGAAATGTTAGTTGTATCTGGTAAATGATTACAATAAGCATTTATCTCAATATGCCCACATGCTACCAAGTATAATACTTTTCAAAGACTACTACCTCAACTATAGTGTTTACTTGTAATGAGGTAGCTATCAACTTGTCATGTGCAAATTTAAATCTTATTAACTTAATCAATCAAACCTGGAACCTGGAGTCTTGTCATCAAGAATGAGTGTGTTTCTTTTCTTTCAAGTCTCATTCACTGAAGATGACACATTCTTTCTTAGACCTGTCCTCTATACTAAGACAAAATGTTATCTTGACAAAAGTCTAAGTTAGAGAATAAACTCTAATTTCAATCTAATACCTTATCTTTAATTTTGACCAAGGTTTAGTATGACATTCATAACTTCAGCATACAACCTAGATGTCAAGATAATGTCATAATGAATAGATGCATATAAAATGATCAAACCTGAGGTGCATTATTCCTTTAAATGTGTTGGATCTAAGATCCTTCTGAATCTATGAAAAAATATCCCTTTTCCTACAAGTACCATTTAGAATAATAATGCATTTTAAACATATGTAAGTACATACCTCTGACAGTGTCTTGCTAGGGTAAGGTGTACTAAGACAATAACACAACGGTCCCAACACTTCACAAAAAAATTTCACTACAACTGGTATTGCAGTTGATGCTGGCACTGCAACTAGTGTTGCCACTGGCATGAAGGAACTGGCACTGCAACTAGTGTTGCCACTGGCATGAAGGAACTGGCACTGCAACTGCAACTGATATTGCAACTGGTACTGCAACTGTAACTGCAACGGGTACTGCAATTGTAACATCAACTTAGGGTTTTATGAGGAAACCCTAATTTTTCAACTTTCAAATTTTGGAATTCTGATCGAGGGACTAGATGTGTTGGGTTGAGGCAAGTAGGCTGGAGCAATCTAATTTCAAAAATTTCAAGTTTTACCCCTTAAAACTTGACCTGCGCAATTCTGGACTGGTACTTCTGGTACTAGTTCTGGTTTCCTGGTTTTCTGGTTTTCTGGTTTTCTAGTACCAGCCAAAAACTAGGTTTTCACTTTTTGGAGGCTCTTTCCACTGAAAAGGTGTGCTCAAGGTGCCAATGAGTTTGCTAGGCTAGGGCGTACCTCCCTAGATAGTTTTTAGGCTAAAATTATCTTCCAATAAAAATCCCTAATTTTCTTGTACGGCAATAGTGACATTTTTGGTTACCCAGTTAAAGGTGCTCTACTCATTTTAGCTCTGATCCCATGTTAAATTTAGAGCTACTATTAAGTTCTTTTCAATTTACTAGACAATAATAGCATAAGCAGGATCACTGAAAGAAACACAATCACAAGGTACACAACATTTATCCTGGGAAACCCTCATGGGTGAGAAAACCCAACAAAAACATCCTTGATATAGATTCCCAATACAATGCCAAGATAATAAACCAAACACTAGAGAATATCCAGCACTGAGCAATCTGACTCTCTCTCTCTTCTTCTTCCGACAACTGCAGCTTCCTTCAAACTTGCACACTAGATGAGTGACTTGAGTTAGTGAGAGAATGAGGTATCCTCCTCTCTTATTTATACTAGTTGTTAGGCGCTAGGGTTGTGTCTCTTCACCAAGTTGGGTCGACTTCTTCAATTAGTAGCTAAAACCACTTTAATTAGCCTTAGGGGGCGACTTCTTCAATTAGTGGCTAAAACCACTTTAATTATCCCTAGGGGCGGACTTCTCAATTAGCATCATTTAATTAGGGTTTGACCAATCCAAAAAAGGGGATTTCGTCATATATAAAGCCCGACATGATCAATCCACAAAAGGGTATTGATCCATAAGATAATAACTCAATAATAAGTAGAATATTCTTCGCAGTTACAATATTTCAACACTTGCAAGCCTTGCACTCCTCACTATATCCAACAAAGATGCATTTATTACTCTTAGGTTCAAGATTGATTCGTTTATCATGAGTACACGTGCCCAACAAATGCTACCAAGTACCCCAAAATAAATAACTATAGTTTTTCTACTAGTCTGAAATAAGTAACTAGTTTTTCTACCACTCCATCTTAGGTACAAGCTTGGTTCTTTTATCATGAGTATATGTGCCCAACAAACGCTACCAAGTACCCTGAAATTAGTAACTACAGTTTTTATACCACTCTGAAATAAGTAACTATAGTTTTTCTACCACTTCATTTTTCTTCTGGAAAAACAACCTTACTAGTTTAGTAGAAACCTTATTCAAAATATGTACCACACATGCAACTCACGGGGGCGTCACCTTGTTGACCAATATCTTGTCATGTTCATTCATAAAGGGGGTTTTTAAATTGTAAAAAATAAAGTCCATATATTGTAGGTATTGGGGGCGGGGATGTGGAGTCTCAGGGGGTTTACAAGTATTGGGGGGTATAAAAGGGGGTATATATTGAAAATAAGGGTTTATTTTATTGCAAATATGCATTGGGAGGGGGGTTCAACCAAAGGATTTTGGGAGATATTCACCGATATCTAGTGAAATTAGGGGTATTCTTTAATATCCCGTGAACGAAGGCGCTATGTCACAAATTCATAGAGTGAATACCCCGCGATGCAACTACATCACCCCTAAATTAATATTTCAAGCCCTTTGAGTGTAACATGAACCCAAAATTTTCCAATAAGGCCCTCTTCATTCTTTCATATACTCCATTTCATTGTGGTTTCTATGGAACAAGTTCTTTAAATCCTTATCTCATATTTAGCATAATAATTTTCAAATTCCTTACGAGACAACAGGTGCGGGAGGGGTGTTATATGACCCTAGAGGACAAATTGAGACTACATACTCTTGGAATATAGGAGTGGCCACTAACAATCAGGTTGAAGCCTATGCCCTCTTGCAAGGCTTGCTCATAGCTAGATCCAAGAATATATAAGTCTTATCTATGATGGGTGACTCAAAGAACATCTTCAAACATTTGAAACTCTCCTCCCTCCCCATTGATGTGTGTCTGAGATCAATTTTTCTTCGCATCCATGGAATCATCAAGGAGTTCAATCAAGTTTACACGTGGCACATCAGAAGAGACCTCAAATCCCTTCTTGATAATTTGGAAAATAAAGGAGTCAATGGAGAAATCGGTTCTCTAATTATCAGTGGAAGATCAAGTCATAGTCCTACCCCCTAGCCCCTTTACCATGGTTTTATCATGTGACCCTGTCCTTTGGATTGAAAAGGTGTTGCCCCTTTCCTTGGCCTCTTTCCTTGAAAGCACGTGGCTTCCCTCATGCCCCGCCATGCGTGCTTCCTCCTTGATCCTGAGGTTCTCTTCCCCTATATTTTTCCACTCCCCCCATCCTTTGTCTCTTATCTTTGTCCCTCCCTACTTTCTCCCTCATGTGCAAGCAATCTTTTGATCTCTGAATGATGAGGTTGATGCCCTCAGAAGCCAACTGAAGGAAATATGCCTTCAACCATCCTTCCAGGGACATCAAGGAAATGCCCCAGTCGCCTCAGAAATAACAAACTCCAATCCTGGACCTTCGTCGTTCCCAGATCTCAATGTTTCAATCCAATAAGAAGAACACACGGAAATGGAGGATGTCGATGGACAGAGCAGGTTCCCCCCTTAAGATTTAGTTTGCATGTGCTTCAATTTCTGGCATTGTTTAGGGGTCTATTTTAGGATCTATCCTATCATAATTTTTTACTGAAATAGTTTTATTTTTCATGCTTAACAATGTAACTCTCAAGTCAATTTCAGTTGGGCCTCAGGTCTAGAACTTCTCCCACTATGGGATTATTTTTTGCCTCTATATGTAATATGTTTCCCCATAGTAGCCTTTATATAATACAAATTTCCCAGTTTGAGTTTAAAAAAAATAACAAATTCCTTCATAGTATATTTATCTTCATTTCGCTTTCACTCTCAACCAAAGCTTTGAATTCTTTAAATATTTCAAAGACTTCACATTTAATTTCAAGGAAATAGACCCATGCCTTTCTTGTCTAGTGATCAATGAAAGTTATCAAATACCTTATCCTTTTATTGTAGGATTATTCATTGGTCTACAAATGTCACTATGGACTAGCTTTTTATTTGTCTAATTTCTCCATGTAATGCTTCCCTAGCACAAATCCTTCACACACACTTTTAGAGGTTGAAATACTAGGAAAACCTCTGATTGTGTTTGACTTGGACATGAGCTACAATATTCAACAATTCATGTGTCCCATTCTTACATGCCACAACCTACTATTATCATCAAATTTAGAAACAAAGGCATAATATGGAGTGCACTTGGTTTGGGAGAAACCAAGGAACTTATATAAACCTACATCATGATCAACTTTACCTTAAGCAACTATCTTATAGTGATCTCCAATATCTTTGATGACAACATTATTAAGCCAAACCTCGAGTTTATATCCACTTTGTGCACATCTGTAAAGAAAGTAGGTTTCCTTTCATACTTAACACATGTAGACATTGTCAAAAACCCCATTATTAGCTTTGGTTGAACCTATACCATGAACTTGAATATTCACACCATTTGCGATGGTAATTTTCTGTTCTAAATTTTCACCCTTGTTATAGGACCTAAATAACAATTTGTCCCCTATCCTTTGAAAGGATGCACCACTATATGTTAAAATAATTAAAAAGTACCTAAGCAAGTGTTTCTCATCACCTAGGCACCTAATGGGTGAGAAACACTTGCATAAAGAGGACCTTGGTCATTTAATTTATGAGATGTAAATTAAAAGTGACATTTTGGACTTAGGGAAAGTGGGTGACTTAAGTGATTTAATCTACACCATTCATCTCATCTAATCTCAATCATTGGATGAGATGACCCTTCACCTTATTTGTCATTGAGCTGATTAGGGTAAGGAGGGCGCACCCTTTCAGGGTTGTTGAAGCATTTTCTTCATGAGTTTTTGGAGAGAATGAGAAGAGAGAAGGGTCGATCTTGAGAACGAGGAGGTTGTTGAGCATTGGCAAAAATCCCAAGGCAAAGGTACAGCATGGATTCCAACGTAGAAGGTACAACCAGCTACAGGGCGTACAATACGAATTTTTTAGGAGGCAGTACAGCTAAAAAAAGGCGCAGAAATCGAGGAGGTCGTACTAAAGATTTATGAGGCAAAGAGGGCATGAATTCCAAGGGTGTTGTACAACAGTTTTGGCATAGAAATCCAGACAACAGAAGGATGCACGATTTTCTAGGAAATTTTGTACAGTCCGTACAGCTATGAGACACAGAAATCAAGGGTCGTACAGTTTTTATTTTCTGGGCACGAATTTTGAGAATTTTGAGCACGAATTTCGAGACAATCAGTACATCCATTAATGTTGTGGCAGTCGTACAACAGTACGAATTTCTGGCACAGAAATCGAGGAGCAGTTTGGGGTTGTAAAAGAATTTTTTCTCTGAAGCTCTGAATAATAAAAATCCCTCTCTCACTGGTTTTTCCCTTGTGGGTTTTTCCAGGGTTGTTGTTAGACCAAAAATATCTGTGCAAAGATTTTTTGAATATTGTGTTGTTGACATATTTTATTTCTACATTAAATTTTGTTCAGAATCCTCATGTTTTAATTCTGAAAAATTGTGTTTATTTGTTGAGTATTTATGGTTGTCATAAATCTGGGTTTTGGGCATTAAACACTAATAAAAATCAGCGAGACTTGAAATTGGGTGGGGTCTGAAATTTTACATGCTATAAGAGTTGAGTTAAAGAAAAGGCAGATTTATATCAGCAAGACAGAGAAGAGAACATAAGTTACTTCACCGGACAAAATTTTGAAATTTTTATTTTCAACTGAGAAGGGTCAACGGCTACCGGTTTAAGGGTTGAGAACAGACTTGATGGGGCGGTAAATTTTGGTGCTTGGAAGGAGAGAGTGATCTTGTTGTTGCAAGAAAGTGAGTTATGGCACATTGTTGAGAACCCCACAACAAACCCAGTGAATGTACCCACAAATCCTACTCTTCTAGCAGCCTACACCAAGAAGAGTATCAAGGCTAAAAGAATCATCCTTGATGCCATCAAGGACCATTTGATTCCTCATGTGACTGGGAAGACAAATTCCTATGAGATGTGGGAGTCCTTGACGAAGTTGTATCAAAGTACAAATGAGAACCAGAAGATGGTTATGAGAGAGAAATTGAAAAGCATTAAAATGACCAAGGCTGAAAATGTGTTCACATATCTTACCAAGTTGCCACAGGTGAGAGATGAACTTGGAGCTGTTGGTGAGGCCATTGTTGGCAATGAACTTGTGAGGACAGCTTTGAATGGGGTGACCAAACAATGTGTTGCTTTTGTTGAGGGCATTGTGGCTAGGGAGAACCTTCCCAAGTGAGAACGTCTTTGGGATGACTTTGTTCAGGAGGAGACCCGGAGAGGTTATGTGCATGGCAGTTCATTTACTGGTCATGATGAGGAGAATGTGGCTCTTGCTACTAATAGCAAGAAGAAATTCAAAAAGGGTCCTACGGAAGGAAACAAACCGAAGAGTGAAGACAAGAAGGACCTGAGCAAAGTGAGTTGCTTTTCATGTCACAAGTTTGGGCACTATGGAGGACAATGTCCTAATAAGAAGAAGAAGCAGATAGCAGCTTCCGCAGAGGTGGAGGAGTTTTCCGCCAAGTTCAATAAGGAGTTTTCCTTAGTGGTATGTCTTTCCACTAAAGCCACACATTCTAGTGTTTGGTATATTGACAATGGTGTCTCTCGCCATATGACAGGTGTTCGTGAGCATTTGATAGATCTTATATAGATTGGTGATCTTGAGGTAGTGCTTGGAGATGAACGAGTGGTCAAGGAAGTTGGTAGTGGGACAGTATCATTTCAGAGGGAGTCTCTACCTCCCATGTTGTTGAGAGAAGTCCTATATGTTCCTGGCTTGAAGAAGAACTTGATTTAAGTTTCTACTATTGAGGAGAGGGGTTATGAGGTGTTGTTCCATGATGGGCAGGTGCTCCTATTTCCCAAGGGGTCCAGTATCACTTCAGCCAAAATGATTGGGACTCGACATGAAAAGTTGTACAAGCTCATGTTTCAGCCAGCTAGTGCATTATTTCATTCTACTAGTGGCAGTGATCTTTGTGAGATATGACATAGGAGGATAGCCCATTTGCATCATTGTGCTCTGAGGATACTGGGGGAGATTGTGACTGGAGTGCCAGAGTTCAGTATAGAGCAGCAGGAGTTGTGCAAGGGGTGTGCTTTGGGAAAGTACACCAAGACTGTTTTTCCAAGCAGTGACAGCCGAGCAGTAGGTATACTTGATCTGATTCATTCTGACGTATGTGGTCCTATGCCTTCTGCATCTTTGAGTGGTTGTTTATACTATGTCATATTCATTGATGACTTCTCTCGGAATTCTTGGATTTTTTTTATGAAGACCAAAGGACAAGTCTTCAATCGGTTCCAAGAGTTTAAATCTCTTGTGGAGAACCAGACTAGGAGGAAATGCATAGTATTGAGGACATACAATGGGGGTGAGTATACCTCCAAGGAGTTTAATGACTTATGTGCAGGAGAAGGCATCAGGAGAGACTTGATTGTTCCATACAACCCACAACAAAATGGGGTTGTTGAGAGGAAGAACAAGGCCATAGTTGGGTTTGCGAGAGCCATGTTGCATGATCAGGGGCTGCCACATTTTCTTTGGGCTGAGGCATGTTATACTACAGTTTATCTACAGAACAGGAGTCCACACAGAGCATTGGGGGACAACACTCTTGAGGAGGCTTTCTCTGGGAAGAAGCCTGATGTTGGGCACTTTAGGATTTATGGGTGCCTTACATATTCGCATGTCCCTTCTGAGAAGAGAACAAAGCTAGAACCCACGGCAGAAAAGGGTATTTTTGTTGGGTATAACGAGACTTCAAAGGCTTTCTGCATATACATCCCTTCCTTGAGGAAGGCAATTTTGAGAACAGATGTGAGATTTGAGGAGGATGGAACCTTTAGGAAGTCACGGGGGACTGAGAGGGGTGAGCAGTCATCACCTCAGATTCAAGTGAGTCCACAACATACTTCAGGTGATGGGGTTGAGCAAGGAGAGTTCCCTCCACGGGACACTACTTCAGAGAGGAGGAAGCCCAAGTGACTTCAGGACACTTTGAGGGAGGCACAGGGTTCAGTGGGGAATCGCAGGCAGGCTGTGAGGGAGAGTAAACCTCCTAAGAGATTTTGCAGCTACATTGTGATGGTGAGCAGCATCAGGGAGTTTGAGCCTTCCACTTTTGAGGAGGTTGTTGGCAGACAAGTTTGGAGAGATGCCATGATGGAAGAATACAGTTCTATCATGAAGAATGATGTTTGGGAGATTGTTCCTAGACCTGAGGGAAGTCAGTGGTGACTTCTAGGTGGCTCTACAAACTCAAGTATGTTGCAGATGGCAGCATTGAGAAGTACAAAGCTCGGTTTTTGGCTCGGGAGTTTTCACAGGTTGAGGGAGTTGACTATGATGAGACCTTCACTCCGACTACTAGATATACCTCAAGCAGGGAAGTGATCTCTATTACAGTAGAGATGGATTGGAAAATCCATCAGATGGATGTGAAGACCGCATTTCTGAATGGTCTCATATAGGAGGAGGTGTACATTGAGCAGTCATTGGGCTTTGAGGTGCATGGGAGAGAGTCTCGTGTGTGCAGACTGAAGAAGGCATTGTATGGGCTGAAACAAGCTCCCAAAGCTTGGTATTCTAGGATTGATGCCTACTTGCAGCAGTTAGGCTTTGAGAAGAGTGAGACGGATCCCAACCTGTACTTCATTATGATTGGAGAGGATCCTCTCATACTCTTGCTATATGTTGATGATATTTTCATTATAGGGGCTGAGAGACTCATTACTAGCTGCAAGGAGAGCCTTGCTTCAGAGTTCGAGGTGACAGATATTGGACTGATACATTATTTTTGGGGATTGGAGGTTTGGCAGGAGCCTGGACACATCTTCCCGGGGCAGGGGAAGTATGCATGTGACATTCTAAGGAGATTCCAAATGGAGGATTGTAGGCCCATGACCACTCACATGATTACTAACTGGAAGAAGCTTCATGCTTCTGAGTCACAGTTGGTTGATTCCACTTTATATCGCCAGTTGATCGGTTCATTGATGTATTTGGTCAACACCAGACCAGATATTTGTTTTGTTGTCAACACTCTTAGTCAGTTCATGGTGGAGCCTATGAGAGTGCATAGGGTGGCAACAAAACATGTGCTCAGGTATATTTGTGGTACAGTAGGTTATAGTCTGGACTATCTGAGAGGGGATGGAGTTCGATTGGTGGGTTATACATATTCAGATTGGGCAGGATGTGCCAATGACAGGAAGAGTATTGTTGGATGTTGTTTCGGATTGGGCTCAGCAGTGGTGTCTTGGTTTAGTCGAAAGAAAAAGTCAGTGGCTTTGAGTTCTGTAGAGGCTGAGTATATGGCTGTCATTCAGGCTAGTTGTGAGGCCCTTTGGCTTCACAGGCTGTTGGTGGGATTATTTGGTGTGCAGTTGTAACCCACTATGATTTACTATGACAATCAGAGTTGTATTAAACTCTCTGAGAATCCAGTTTTTCACGACAGGTCTAAGCACATTGAGATTCGATATCACTTCATCTAGGATTATGTTCAGAGAGGAGCAGTTGAGCTACAATGCATATCTACAGATGAGCTAGTTGCAGACATACTCACCAAAGCCTTGGGCAAAGGTAATTTTGTATTCTTCAGGGACAAGCTTGGAGTGGTGAGTAACACTTTCCTCAATAAGAGGGAGTGTTAAAATAATTAAAAAGTACCTAGGCAAGTGTTTCTCATCACCTAGGCGCCTAAGGGGTGAAAAAGTGCTTATAGTGGACCCTAGTCATTTAATTTATGAGATGTAAATTAAAAGTGACTTTTTGGACTTAGGGAAAGTGGGTGACTTAAGTGATTTAATCTCCACCATTCATCTCATCTAATCCCAACCGTTGGATGAGATGACCCTTCACCTTCTTTTTCATTGAATTGATTAGGGTAAGGAGGGCGCACCCTTTGAGGGTTGTTGAAGCATTTTCCTCATGAGTTTTTGGAGAGCACGAGAAGAGAGAGAGGTCGAGCTTGAGAAGAAGGAGGTTATTGAGCATTGGCACGAATCCCAAGGGAAAGGTACAACACAAATTCCAAGGCAAAAGGTACAACTAGCTACAGGTCGTACAGTTTGGATTTTTGAGGAGGTCATACAGCTGAAAAAGGCATAGAAATCAAAGAGGTCGTACTGCAGATTTCTGAGGCAAAGAGGGCACAAATTCCAAGGTTGTCGTACAACAGTTTTGGCATAGAAATCGAGACAGCAAAAGGAGGCACGATTTTCTGGAAAATTTTGTACAATCCGTACATCTAGGAGACACGAAAATTGAGGGCCATGCAGTTCTATTTTTCTGGGCACGAATTTTGAGAATTTTGAGCATGAATTTCGAGACAGCCCGTAAAGCAGTTAATGTTGTGACAATCGTACAACAGTACAGATTTCTGGCACAGAAATCGAGCAGCAGTTTGGAGTTGTTCTGAAGGAGTTTTGCTCAAGAAATTTCTGAGATACGTTTGTGAATGTTTTGATGAGAATAAGACTGTTGTAAAAGAATTTTTTCTCTGAAGCTCTGAATAATAAAAATCTCTCTATAATAAAAATCTCTCTCTCACTAGCTTTCCCCTTGTGAGTTTTTCCAAGGTCGTTGTTAGACCAAAAATATATGTGCAAATATTTTTTTGAATATTGTGCATTAAATGTTGTTCAGAATCCTCATGTTTCAGTTCTGAAAATTATGTTTATTTGCTGAGTATTTATGGTTGTCATAAATCTGGGTTTTGGGCATTAAACACTGATAAAAATTAGCAAGACTTGAAACTGGGTGGGGTCTAAAATTTTACACTATCCACCATCCATCCACTAGAATTACAAGTATCACTAAATGTATCGATGAAGCAACTAAAGCTTTAGAATCATTACAATTGCTCTTAATAAGAAAATATGTTTTACATGTTTCACGTGCTCATTAGAAATATATTATTCATACATGGAAGTAATTGAAGAATCGTCATCAATCGATGGGTAAGAATGAGAAACAAATGCTCTCCTTGTTGCTTTTTACCTTGTTCGCTTTGGTTCTCTCTCTTTTCCTCTTAGAACCTTCAATAACCTTTTGGCATCTATTGTCTCATATCCTTCCTCATTTCAATGACAAAAAAATAAGTTCCTTCTTTGATTTCCTACACCCATTGTTTTGACTTGTATATTTGTTAAAACAACCATCATTTCTACTAAAGTTACCATCATCATTTATGTTCCTAGAAGGATCCTTGACATTCATGTAGTCTTTCCTATAACCTACATCATGGAGTTTAAATTCCCTTCTTAGACTATGAAAATCCCTGGAGTGGGCCTTGCCTATAGTTGCATATGCAGTTACCTTTTTAATTTGTCTTCATAAATCAACCTATATTCCTCTTAAAATCATTTTTATTCATCTCATAAGATCTCTTGCTAGTTTGAATTAAAAACATTTCATAAAATTGAGGCAACTTACTCTTAATGATGGAAACAAGGCCATACTTCCATACAACCAACCTATAAGCCATATTGCCAATTTTTTGTAGCACTTACTACGGCCGATATAACCTCAATGTTAATTTATTATCCCTCTTATGTCGTTTAAGAGACCATTATTTATAACACCATAGTCTAAAAAATACCCAGTCCCCTACCTCCAAATATCTTTCACAATAATGTCGATCTCCCTATTGTTTCATTATGTTTTGTGATATGGTTAAATTGTCTTTTAATTGTTGGAGCACTTTTCACTAATGTTGAATGTGATCTTATCCCACTTGAATGTTATGGTGTTCTCTTAATGGTGTTGTAAGAGATGAAGGTTGATATCCATACAAATTAATAAACAGGGACATTTTGGTGAAGGTTTAGAAGGATGCATTATACCACCACTCTACCAATGATCACCACTTGACCCAATGTGCTTGTTTGTTTGATGATAAGCAACAAAGATATACCTCGATGCATTTATTAACAAAAACTGTTTTATTCGTCTAAGTGTGGGTGGTAGGAGTTGTCGACTAGTTGAATCCCCAATCATGAAATAAGTTTGTCCAAAAAATATGAGTGAAAATTAGAACCTCATCGCTTACAATAATTTTGGGATTGACATGCAACCTTTATACTATTACCATAAATGTTGTTCACATTGTGCTTGCCTTAAAAGGATGAAGTGGTGGACATAAATGAGCATACATTATGAGCCTATCCACCACTACCATGATGACATTTTCCTTTATGGCTTTTGTAGCCAAGTGATAAATCCCATTGAGACTTCTTCCCAACATTCATTGGGTATACAATGGATAGTCCTGGAGTTTTCCCTATTTCTATCATGTTGTTTTTGAAAACCACACATTTTGTCCCAAACTTTTGAGGACATTTTTGAGGTCAAAAATAGGCCTCAATACAAAAAAGTACAATCAAAATCAACTTTAAAATAACCAATAGGAAAGGAGGAAGAAAACTACTTTTTTTAATCATATTTTCGACTTTCAAGAAACACACTTTTCATGTATTTCCAATTTATCTCAACGTGGCTCTATCAAAAGCAGAGAGAATGGGTACTTGTTGGATGCAGAATTTAATTATGCATCTAACGAGTGCCTACACTTAAAATTAGAGTGAACATACAAGCAGATAAGTCGTAAATACGACCTAAAAAAGTAGTTTTCTTTCTTTTCCTTTGAAAATTTATAACTCTTATTTTATTATTTTCTTTAGGAGGCCCATTTTAGACCTCAAATATCCCCTAATGATCTATTTTAAGGCCTTCTCAAAAATGCAATGTCCTTTAATTAGAGTTGTATGTAGTTCTAAAAGAATCCTTTGTTTACACTAGGGATCTTTACATAATTACTATTAGCTTTCTGGGTTACTCTGAGAGTGTTTACATCGTGCTTCATGAGATTTAGGGTAAATGGTGTATGATTAGTTGTATGATTAGCTATATATGTGATGGATATGCACATTAGTAGTGGTTTACTCAATGATTGCTTGACCTTAGTTCGATGCCTACATGGCATTCTTCTTTAGGGCAATGGAGATCTCCAAATAGATCGGTGCAATTATACATTTTGGCCACTAGGATCAATTATGTTTTGCATTCATGAGGAGGGAATTTAGACCTAGACTACATGGAGTAGCTTGGATGCTTGCATGGAGCATGGAGTTTACTTGGGGACACCTGGGTTGAAACAATGTTCATGTAGGAGGAGTGGACCAGTGGAACACGTGGATTAGGAGGAAAGTTGGCCTCCCTTACCTCTCATATATATGGAGGAAGAAGAGTGTCATTTCATTATCATCATTGTACTTTTTTCTTTGTACTTGTCTTCTTGGAGTAAGGTGCTAGGGTTCGTGAAGAAACCCTATGAGTTATTATGAAGAGGGAGGACATATTTGTTGGAGGATTATTGTGAGATGTTAGAATTTACTCTTGTGCGGAAGATGTTGGACATGATGATCATCGTCTCATTCTTGATTATATTGTATTAGAGATGTGAGGGGAGGAGCACACTAGTCTCTCCCTCTGTCATTGTTCTTCATCTTTGTATTTCTCTCTTATGTTGGAGGCGTTATGGTTTCTTAGATATTTTGGAGCACCTTGAAAACTAGGGTTAGGATTTCATCCCTTGAGATAATGGAGCGAGTGTTTTATGATTAAACCCTAGATTATAGATGTTAAGGGATGGAGGAGAGGAGACATCTTGACTCGAAAGATATGTAAGTCTAATTCTTGCTTGTGGGATCTCCTTGGTGTTAGCTAAGGTTTTTCTTGGTTTTCCCTAATTAGGGTTTTGGAGAGCTAGAGGATTGTACTAGCATTGGGATGAGGCTATGGTATGTACACGAACTTTATATGTATACATATACATATATATATATAAAGTTTTCAACCATCCAAAATCGTCTATCACATATTTGATTTCCAGTTATCTTTATCTTCATGGTTTGGTAATTTCCAACACTAGTATGTCTTGTTGATTTGACATAAGTTAACACTGAAATTGTTAAGTAATTTAACATTATTCTTGAAGATGATAGGGCAAATTTATAGTTGTAATTACAAATGTCATAAATTGAACTTCAACTCTCTTTTATGCATGATAAGATTTCCCTAAATGATTGAAACTTGTTGGCACATTTTGGTATCTTTTCTCTTGGATTGTCTTGTTGATTGAGGATGTTAAGAGGTGAAATAATGTTTTTGTTGTTGTTGTTTTGTTTATATTTCATCACAACCCTAAGGCTGAAAATTCATAGGTCTAAGATTTGAGAAACCCTTAGAATAAAGGTGAAACTTCCTAAGTTGCATTAATTTCCCTATTTCAAAAAATTTCTACATGGTTTCAAAGCTTTTGTGGCTACGATCACTCTAGGTGTAACAGGGAGTTGGTATTTCAATTGTGGTGTACCTAGGAGAGGTGCTTGGCCTTGTTAAGGTTGCTAGGTGTGAAAAGCAAGGTCAAATGGGAGAAGCACTTGAACCCTAGAAATGGTTTTGTTTATTTCATATATTGTTAGTAATATGTACGTGGTGAGATTAGGTGTTGGTATGCCCTCGCCTTCCACTCTAACATGTAGGAGACTGGAATGGCTCAACTAGACATTGTAGGAGAGTCGACAGCATGTAGGAGAACCAAATATTTAGTAAGGTTGAGTATACCTCTTAAGAGATATGTTAGTCATATTGCAATGGTTTTTTCCATTTTTTATCCTTCCAATCCTCTTAAGGGGGAGAGGTGTGATGACCTGATGGAGGATGTTGTTTGGGTTGATTATGAGACTACAATAGGTATAAATTTGCAAATGGCAAAGTTGTAGAGGGAGTTGACAAGAGTTGGTGAAAACACTTTCCTTGTAAAGAGGTAGTTAGCAAGAGTTGGTGAAAACACTTTCCTCATAAAGAGGGAGTGTTGGCTTTCGAGGTTACTCTGAAAGTCTTCACATTGTGTTTGGAAGTGCTTCATCAGATTTTGGATACATGGTGCATGATTAACCCTTGGATGGTCCATAATGGATTTGCACATTGGAAGTGGCTTGCTCAATTATTTCTTCACCTTAGTTGGGTGCTTGCATGACATTCTTCATTGGGGCTTTAAAGATCTTCAAACAACATGGTGACATTCTACATGTTGGCCACATGGAGGAGGTTGGTTTCCTAAGAGAATGGACTAATTTGAAAGAGGAGTGTTCGGCATTGAAGAGAAGGGAGTTGTGTGGGAGAATAAGAGGATCAGGGAGATCGAAGAGCGAGTATTACAAGAGAGGTGATATATAAGGACAGATTTAAATCACTTAAGCACAACCAAGCATAGCTCAACATACAAAGAAGTGTAAGAAACCAAAATATTTCCATGCACGACACATTCACGCTACATCGATTAGATCAACCTATAGGGCCATCTTATATAACACTTAGATCTAACTAAACCGAGTTGACTCAGACTTCGTCAACTCGACCAAGTCAAATGCCTATTGTACCAACTCGACCCTCTAGATGACTTGGATCACTAGTTTGGTACCAAACCGACCAAGTAAAGGCTCGAATCGACCGATTTGGTAACAAACTAGTACAACTCGATCGAGTCCATACCTACTCCACTAAGTAGGTACTGGACCCCACCAACATGCAAAATTAATTTTTTTTTAAATGTGTTTGACCAAAAACGTTGGCAATTAATGGAAATGTTAAATTCTTAAAATAAAAGTTGACATTTACTTTATCTTTCCTTTTTATCCTTTTAAAAATTCTTAAGGAAATGTTAAAAGCATAAAAAGGAAATGTCGGTTTTTTCTTAAATTTTTAACAATACCATTAACACCTAATTGGAGGGTCATTTGAGGGTCATTTGTCGATGATCAATTGTGAGAAACTCTAGTGTAAAATCTCTTTGTAATTTATTTATTTTTGCATTAATAACTGCTCCAAGTAGCCGCGTTGATTGGAGTCGTGGATGTTTCCTCGTAGGGATTTTACCATGTCAAAACATCGGTGTGTTGATCTTTAATTTGATTGTGTGAGTGGTTACTGAAGGTGTTCGCCCTCTGTTGGAATACATGTGTTGTCGAACATGGTATCAGAGCTTGTTTGAAGACTCGTTCCCGTTGTAGATCAAGATCGTGAAGATGAGTTGTCTCATCTTTGATTTTTGTCATTTCTATACATTTTTGCGCTGATAGGAATATTCTATTGTGTCCAGAGCGCTCGTTTCAATCATGAATGTTTTTCGTTTCACTCGAAAAGGTTTATGTTTTCCCAAGATATGACCATTTCAATTAGATCCAGAGGTATAAACTCTAAATATGTCCTTTTTAATTTTTTGCAGAGTATTATTTCGGTTTTATATTGTTTGTTTCCAGGTTGCTACTCTTTTAGATTTGTGTATTCATTTTTTCATGTGCCCTGTGCGATATCAGCAAATCAGAAACAAATAGAAAAAGGTGCATTTTTCGGATAAACTAACCGAGATCTAACCCTTATTGTCATCGAACAGCGAAATTTTTTTTTTGTGTGAAAAGAGTTTTTTATAGGCATGTTAACAAAGGTCGTATTCAACAACAACACCCCCAATCCTCCTAAACAATACAATATGTTTTGTTAGCTCACTTGGTTAAAAGTTCCCTTATTAAGTAAAAGGTCTTGTTCAAGTCTATTTTTTGTTACTTTTTTTTAAAAAGTGCATGCATCCATTGTAAAGTATATTTCATTCAAGTATAAAAGTGAATCATTATAAATAGTTTTAATATTTTGTTTTAAAGCTTTTTATTTTCATGAAACTTTCTTTTATAACGTAACTTCATTGTAAAAGTGATCATCACTTCTTTTTATAAAAGTGGATCTCTTCATAAAACAATTTATTTGTAAAAGTGAAGTTATTTGGAGGGGTATCACCATGTGGATCAACTTCTACTTGTAACGTGACTCTTTGGTTATTGTTTATGTTTTTTTTAAAAGGGTATAACCTTTGTTGACGCTTAAAAACACAACGATAAATACTATGCTCACAAATGATTGCCAAGCTCTATTAACTATTTATATTATTAATAAACCAGTAGGTGGAACCCCCTTGTAGACTTGTGGCGTTATTATGGACATGATGCACTTATATTTTGCTTGTTATTGTGATGGTTCCAACACAGTCTTCTACAGTTCGTTGTTTCGAATCATGGTTAAAATGTTGTGGTGACATCAGATGATTGGTTGATTGATGCATGGCACTGATAGTTTTGATGACCACTCTCAGATTATGTTAAGGTTGCCCTATGATTGAAAGGATTATTATAATTTTGGTTTTGATATTGCCATTAAATATGGCATCAATTGGTTTAATGTGATCTTATTAAAAGGGATAATATTGGGGCTCTTTTAAATTAAAGGACTATATACAAACTCTAATGTGGTATTATTGTGAAAAAGAAGGGTGTACAAACCCTTGTTGCTATAGTTATGCGCCTCATTGGATGTTATATGTTGAATGCACATGGGTTAATGTTATAGCACCTTGTTATTTTTTAAAGGGATGGAGCACTATGAAATTGGTATATGTCAATGGTTATGTGGTTGATTTAATGCTTAGTGCTATGGTGATTTGGTTGGCTCATACGTTAAATTGAATGAGGTTGGAGGGAGAAGCAACGTGCATTTACTGTACGTCACTCAAACAACCCTTGAGACCTATCACCCTAGTCATACTTGCATTTTGGTTTTTGGCTCTGGTGGTTGTTGATGCTCTGCATTGCTCGGTTTTGAATGAGGCATACAATCTAACTATCTTCCTCGCACAGGCTTTCCAAGTATGGGTTCCTTACTCTTCCATCCATGATGTTTATCTGCCCTTCGATTCAATTTTTGGCTCAGGATTGCTCGTGGTCTGTGTTTTCTTAAGCGTTTATGGGATTTTTGAACTGTGTAATTGTGTTATGTTCGTGGGTTCTTCTGCTGATTATTCTGGACTATTGGTTTTTTAAAAAGAAGGAATGGTTGTGCTCTCCTTGTTGTGGATAATCTTTGTATAAATTTATTGATAAAATGACAGTGAAGCATGTTCGATCAGCTTGGGTTTGGAGTCTAGTTCTATGTAGAAATTTATTATTATGTTGGACAAGCTCTGAGCTTTGCGCATGGGTGTTACAACCAGTGTCAGTGTTTAAGATTTGTCACTCCATTTTCGTCTCTGTGGTTGATATTTTTCGATACTCTGGGTTGCATGTGAACTGTCGAAAGTTTCAAGTTTTTTACCTTGGTTTGGCAAGACCACGAGCTATTAGCTATCATAGCATTGCTCTGGTTGACATTATTGCTTGGAAAATGGCACAGTTGGGTTTGACATCAGAAATATTATATACGCTTTCGATTGGGCACGGGTTCTGCTTGGACACTCATTTTAAGGGTTTGTTCTTGTCGTTCTCTGTTGAAGGTGGTTGATTGTCATTTGGTAACCCTCACAGTCGAGATTATGGTTACTTGTTATATGTCTGTGGTAAATTATAAAAGGGACGAGTTGTTTGTGTTTTTCGAGAACTTATTTATTTGATTGAACCATCTATTATTACTCTCAGTTCGTTGTGTTTAAACCCTAATGATGATCTCGATATTGTTTCAATCCAGACAAGGGTAAAAGAGACACATGTGTGCTTGGTCGATTGGGCATGATTTGGCTATGTTTCTCATTGGGCAAATTTTAAAAAGAGAAGTTTGTACATGCGAAATTATGTGAAGCTTGGACTCGGGAGTTGCATGTAATTTGTTGAATGTTATTTGAATCAATTCTTATGTTGATTATATTTAAAGGAAACCTGTGTGTGAAAGGATTGGGGTCCAATTAAGAGTTTTTGCCCAGTTGATTATGTCGAACAGTGTTTGAATAATGGACAAATGGTAGTTAATATTGTGCATATTCTTATTGATGTTAAAGAATAAATATTGGATATGAATGACTGGAATCGTTGTGCGTATTTCTATTTGGTTTTAAAAAGAAAAAGATATTTAGCATTGGAGTTATAGATGGTCGTGGCTCAAAGGATTATTATGTCCATCATATTGATTGCAATATTGTCTGACAGGACTGCTATATAAATATTATATAGATGCAAATGATACTGTAATTGAGTATTTTTGGGCATATGAATTGTTTTTTGGAAGCCAACAAGCAATCTGTAAAGGAAGTAACAGTTTAGATGGTGGTTTTGAAAAGTGATACTGGTTGAATTGTGGAGCTCTGAACAAAGTTATGCTTAATTGTTTGATTTGATTTAGTTTTATATGAATAATATCCATATTATGTCCTTGTCATGCTACCACTTTTCGCTCATTATATCCCCCTCATAATCCCAATATCATTATGACGACCTTATTCTGTAAAATAAATTAAAAGGGTATGTGAACAACAACAAAAGAAATAACATAGCAATAGTTGGAAACTAATATTTTTGGTTTTGTATTACACAGTTAAATTATTTAATTAATTGTTGAGTAGTATTCATGTAATTATCCCCTCTCATTATACCACATTTCGCTCATTACACTCCCTCCATATATCCCATGAACCCTGTCACTCCCTGCTCACTTGGTGATTATTAAATGGTTTGTTATGGATGGATTTGCATGTATCTCGTGTCAATTTCTGAGCCAATTATTGTTTCATGCAAGCAAAATGTCATGTATGATTTATTAAAGGCTTAGTTACTAACGAACTGGTGCTACAAGATGAGTTTCTTCAATAGGGGCAGCCATGGAAGAAATAATAAAGGAAGAGGAAACTGAAACAGAGGACCTAGAAGGCCTAGATTCTCCATTCATTTTGATGTTGATCCCGATGAATTGAACCAGTTGTTCCAAGTTGGGTTCTTTAACTAGATCAGGCAAGGAATAGTAGAACCTCGACCAGAGAGACCTCCCTTCCAGCCTCAGAACATCTTAGGTATTATTGTGCCTCCTCATGTGTCCATGCAACCAAAAGTCCCTGCAAATGATGGATGGCAAGAGATTGTCAAACTGGTTGTCTCTCACCATCGTGGCTGGCCCAATTTGTCATTACCTCCTCCACCACATGTAAATCTTAATGTTCATATTGCCCATGTGCATTCCCCTGTTCAATCCTCACATGCTAGTAAAAGGATTAAAACCAATGTCCCTCATGTGCAAGATAAAGGCAAAGTTGTTGCCTCCCCTTCTTTTCCTTCAAATGACTCTTCAAAATTTGTGTCCTGGATGCATCTGAAGGATGATTCTTCTCATGTAATTAATGAAATACAACCTCAAGGTTCAAATCAACCTCGGGCTACTTTCAGAAAATCAAAAGGGGACAACAATGATAAAAGAAAAATATTCTCTCAGAGTGGCAAGTATGGCTTTTAATTTATGTGTTTTTATGATTGAGTTGATGAAGACAGTGGTCTACAGAAAGTTTGGACAACAAACTATTTTTTGAATAATCTGAATTTTGTGGATATTTATATTTTTTTGATATGATTTAAATTATTTCCGATATTTAAAGATTCAATTTTGAAGGTATCTAAGGGAGTCACAAGGGGTCCCACCTAACTAGTTATTATTAAATAAAGACCCTTAACTATTATTATTATTATTATTTCTCATAAACTAAATTAGTTAAGTCAAACTAACTTAACTAAACAAAGTAGTTGAACTAAGGTTTGTTAAATGAGAAGAAGAAACAAGGGGAGAATAGAAGGAGAAAGAAAGACTAAGGTTTCCTCTTTTGATTTCATGAGATAGTTTCAGTGTTCATTTATTCTTGAGTTCATTCAAAGCCTAATTCTCTTTTTGAGAGCACGGTCTTATTGTAGACAGCAAGGTTCAAAACTTAACCAAATCATTCATATGTTTGTTTTAGAGGTGTTGATCCATCCTTTATAGTCTGTGTATACTTGTATGTTTATGGATTGAATTTCATAGCTGATAAAGGATATTTTGCACAAACAAATTGGTAGCAGTCTCTGGCCAGTTGATCCAAATTATAAATTTCAGTTTTTACTTCTTGTCAGAGTCCTTTTGTATGGTATTCATCAGGGATCTCTAAATTAGACTTTGGTCCATGCCCTCACTGGGGTTTTGTAAAGAGAAAAACACTTTTGATATCTCGAAATGAGATAAGGCAGATTGTTATTCTGTCTCATTTGTGTGTATTATGACTTGGTTACTTTTGTTTTCAATCTCCATATTTACTTTATGTAATTTGTATGTTTTTCATAAACTTATATAAAAATTTATGTTATTTTGCAACATTCTTTTCATTAATAAATCAACCTAAACCCTTGTGATTAATACTTGTGGATTGGAAAAATATTTTTGAGGCTATAAAACATAGGATGACATTCCCGACTATATTTCCCTAGCCAAGCAAGATTCGAAAATGATTAAGTAAGATAATTCATATATTTTCCTCAGCATTTATTTGGCGACCATACTGGGGAGATCTTCCATATCTCTCTGGTTGATTGTATTCGTGATTATCATTGAATATTTTTGTTTTTGCTTTGGATTCTTTGACTGTTTTCTTTTCTTCATGACAGTACATGTTACAAGGCAGCGTAATATTGAGCTCGGTCTTAAGGACCAGACCAACATTGCTTTAACCTTATCAGATACCATATTAGAAACCGCTAATACCCGCGTTGAGCTTGAATGCTCGTGGGCAGTAATTGAACAAGACATAAGTGTTCGAGAACGCTAGGAGGTCAGGCAAAGGCAGCCTAGGAATCAGCTATAGCTTTCATTTTCCTAAAGTTTTGATATTCTTTTCATGTCCTTAAACCCTCGCATCTCTAGGAGAAGAAGAGGTTTATCTCCTGAAATCACCCTTATCGTTGAAATAGGAAGAAGAAACGTTGTTTTGTCAACCCAACAAGGTACTCTAATAAGAACTTTGTATGATTCAGCTAGTTCGTCTTTCTCTCCCTTACCCATCATTCACAAAATGGCATATGTGGGTAGTTATGGTGGCACTGGAGGTGCTTCTTCATCTCAACCTTTAGCCTCGTCAGTGATTGGTAGCTTTTATAGCCATCAAGTCCCTATCCAATCTACTACCAACCCCACCAAGGTCATAAAGAAGTATGGACTCTTTCAATTCAAAGAGGATGCTACTACTACCCCATGGCATGTGTCCTCTCCTCTGAACCTAGCATCAGTTACTCGTCCACTTCCAAAATTCAAAGAGCATCTCCCTAGGTTTTCAGGAAATAACACACTCACTACGAACGAACACTTGGTGGCATTTTCTAATGCTTGTCACAATATAGGAACTAATGACAATGATACTTGTATGCGCTTATTTGTTAACTCCCTTGAAGGGAAAGCAGCGGCAGATTTCTTTGATCTCCCTCCCAAGATTATTTCCACTTGGGAGGAGTTAGTTTATTGGTTCAAATCTACTTATGGGCAGTCTAAGAGCCTAGTCGAGCAATTACGGGAATACAATAACATTGTGTACAAAGACGGTGAGACTATCAAGTCTTTCAACCTACGTTTCACCAAGTTATATAACCAATTTCTCGAACTTATTCACCCTCAGAACCAAGTCGCTTTTATGCATTACTATAATGCTCTACCTCCTCTTATTGACATAGGCTTGAGGAAAAATCTATTGACAATCTTGGTTCTTCCCTGCATACTTGTCTAGAGTATGAAGAACAACTCGAAAGAACAGGCTTCCCAAAGGAGACTCAATTAAACAAACGGACATGTCCACCCTCTTATAGCTTGTACAAGATATGAATAACCGAATGAGTGTATGAGCGAAAAGGAAATGTCCCTTCACCTACTCCTGGGGCCTCATCTTCTTCTTCACAATCTTTTAGGAATCCCAATGAAAACAACTTTCAGCCCAAAGCCATCATGCCTCACAGTTGTTGTAACTTTTGCGAGGAACACCACGAGGAAAGTATTTGTGAGGTAAAGAAGAGCGCCAGAGATAAAATCTTTGGCAAAAGGGCTAAAACTACCATTGTTGTTATTGATTTCACAAAACTAGAGAATGTCATGATCATAAACACTAGGAATAAATCATATGCTTCAAAAGAAAAATATGATCCCCCTCGTACTTCTTTAGCCCAAGCTCATCTTCGAAAGTTGTTGTTGAACAAGCTACCAAGACTCTTGACAGTCAAGGAACTCCTTCCCCTCTTCCCTCTTCCAAATACAATATTTTCAACCAATTGGCTAATATCAAGGTCGATGCTACACTTTTGGACATGGTTGTCGTCCCTGAGCAACAAAAGCATCTGAAAAATTTCATGGAAGGAAAAACTTCCACCATAGCCAATCTCTCTGAAGAGGTAAAAGAAGAGGATTCTAGTGTAAATAAAGTAGGTGTAAATAGCTTTAGACACCCTGTAAAAAAATATCTCATTTTTCATTTATGTAAAGATTATGGAAAAAATAGCCCATTGTTGTCTAATTGACGATGGTTCGGGCCCAAGCGTAATGTCGAAAATTATTATGGAAGAACTAGGCTTGTCTTGTACAAATGAAAATGCCAGAGGCATGCTCTCTTATAATAGTTTACAACTATCTCAAATGATTTTGGTGATAAAATTGTATGCCAAGTGTAAGGATAAAGAAAGAACCAAGGGTTTGTTTTCATGCACAAACTTCATATTACAAGTTCATAGATGTATTTAGCAAAATAAGGTCATTGTTTCTATTAACCCTAGTTGCAAACATAATTTCATCAATGCTAACTAGGCCAAAAGATTGCAAGTTTCCACAAAGAATATTCAAAGCACACAAGTTGAAGGTGAAAATGTTCAATTTTTTAAACATTTGAAGATTACCATGGATAAATGTGTTGCATTTATATTTTTATGCTATAAACATGGATGATGTGAATGTTGTTTTGGGATATCCTTGTATGGACTCAATTGGTACAGTTAATATTAATTAATGTGCAAAAGAAGTTTTTCAAGCTTTGGTACAAGAAAAAAAATTAACATTGCAAGATATTTCTCTTCCTAAGCAGAAAGGGCCCAAGGGGGCACCACATGAAGAAGTTCTTGCAGAGAAACAAATTGCAATACCTAATGACAAATCAGATGTAGATCCCTACCATGAATTAGAAGAAGACCTACAAAAGCACTTGAAGAAAATCCCCGAGAAGGGAGTAAGCAAGAACAAGAAGCTAAGGACATAACTGTATCAAAGGAACCACATGTTGAAGAGTCAAAGAAAGAAGAACTGATAGTTATAGTTGTTGTATATCACCATCTCCACCACTTGGAGAAACAACTGTCATCAAGGAAAGGGCATGAATGTCAACAAGCTCACTATGGATCAACATGGAACCAAAGAGGCAACAAGTATTGGAGCACATGGAGTACTAAACCAACGCATGGAGATATCAAAGTAGTACGACAAAGAAATGGATCACAAGAAAAAACCAAAATAAAGATCAAGGAAAGGCCATAGTTGGACACCATGTCCACATTTCACTAAGATGGGTGGATGCTCCTGCATGGTACCGATTGACTACATTGCTTAGTAGGTCACATTATATGGCTTATTCCCCATGTTTCGAGGACGAAACATGCCAACAAGGATGGAATGCAATGTACATAGGGAGGATAATATGGGATACCTAGGGAGGTACCTAAGGGGATAATAAATGTAATGTGACCATAACAATTGAATAGACCCACTATGTATTTAAGATGAAAGAATATAATAATAAGAGGTAGTTGGCATAAGGTACATGTGAATACTCATGAGAAACTATAAATACACGTCAATATGAAGTGTATTGGATGTGTGTTGAATTGTATTGTTTTGTAGCAAGCATGGCTTATGGAGTGATTCATTCCATAAGGAGTATTTGATGGTGTTATTGTTACCTTAAGGGTTCTCTTTATATTCTTGATGTTAACCATGGTGAAGGTTTGGATATCCTTGGTGTTTAGGGTTTTATTTTTTAATCTTTATGGTGGATTCTATTTAATATCTTTGAAGTTTTACCACAAAAGAAATCTAATATTAACATGCATCGAGAGAAAAAACACTATCTATTAAAATCAACAACACAAAAGGTTTGCTACATCTCATTTGTACATTACCCTATTTTTAGGGGTTCTGAGATTGGTTGGGATCACAAACATCCATCCCATGTGTACTTCATATCGCCCTAAGTGACTAAAACCAAAATATACATGGTGTTAGGAATAAGGAGATTGTTAGAGGTTCCATTTCTAATACTAACATCATTATTGTGTAGAAAAAAATCTTTAAAGGATAGTTAGAAATTTAAGAGAAATATACTAATACATGTTAATCCATAAAAAAAAATTATAACTCCACAAATTATTGAAAATATCAAGAAAATAATATTCATATAAGATAAGAATCGCATGTATGGTTTTGAAGCTAAGATCATTTCAATTTAATCAACGTCCATAATGGATATCAAGACAATTATAAGGGGAATAAGAAAAAGATTTGCAAATATATTGTATAGCTATGCAAATAGAAATTAACCCCCACGATGAAAGCTAATACTCTAACATACATCTTGCATCATCAAGGCTACAAGGTCAACACGAGCACACCTTGAATGTAATACCCCAAAACAATAACATCTACTAATGCATTGTTCCTTTCCTATATTGTTGAATGTTACATATTTTGATGATGTTTCCCAAGCTTCACATGGGTTGCATTTAAGCAAATCCATGGTTTAAAGTCTTTTGGTAAAACTATTCTTATCTAATAAACTCAGTGCGTGTTGAGAGATTCAAAACTAATATAAAGTTGTTGCTATGCCAATGACATTGCATATTTTCGTTTTGTAAGTCATTGCTACAATCACGGTAATCCTTGTTTGGAGAAATGGGGCAATGTAAAGCATTATTATCACACTTTCATGCATTTAACTGTTTCATATGAGCTAGTATTATGCGGTTCTCTCATTGAAATTGGGTATAGCTCTAATTTCGATACTTAATTTATACACCCTTGTTTCAAGTAGGCCACTTAGCTTATAACAAATTCATATTTCGAAGTTATATGCACCTAACACAAGTTGGTCTAAAGCCATCCCTCCCGTGTAATTTCCCTAGGATAAAAATACATTGATCAGTGTAATTGGGGCTTGTTTGTGTCTCAAGCTAGAAGCGCTTAAGACAATGAAAATATAAATTTAATTAACCTAAAAGTTAGCACTTGAAGCTTAGCATTTATCATGCAAACACTCGTTATTCAAGGAAGAGAACATGGTGACTAATGTAGGCTTGTTGCAGTGATTTTTATTTGCTTACAAAACTTCTACATTATTGATGTGTATGGAATAATGTTGGTGCATTTCTACTTTGTATATCATAGCAACCTCTAAAATCATCGCTAGTAAAATTAGTTTACAACCATCATTTAATTTCAATATATAAAAGTGTATTTGCTTTCATCAATGATAGTGGTTATGCATTACATGAATAATTGCAAAGATGTGAAAATTTGTGTGTATTAATATGATTGCAATGGAAACTATGACAAGATAACAAGAAATTTTCATTTCTTTCTCTTACTGGTGGAAGCCATCTTTCATGTGAATATGATTATGTAGTATGAATACACCCTCTTGTTCACTGAAATTTTATTAAAAGGCATAAGTTCATATCACTTTCATTTTAGTGATTTTATTTCAAGATTGATATGTTTTGAGCAATTTTTTTTATTATGGATAACCTTGCAAAGGTATGCCATGGTGCACAAACATAGGGAAATCATTTTAGCTCTATTTTATCCACCTAATGCTATATCTTCACTAGTTCCATCACTCATATTCTTGTGGTCGAACCAAGGAAAAACTTGCTTCTTCAACATAGAGGTTGACCTAACACCATATTAGTATATTGAGTGGTGGGAGGATATGAGTTTTGATATGAGACAATCATTGTTGGTTCAATATTGACAATTTTGAGCACTTATATATAAGGCGTTTAATCTATGTTTATAAAATTCCACACTCCATGATAAGCAATGATGTTGTTCTTATACGAGACAATCATTGTTGATTCAATATTGGTAATTTTGAGCACTTACATATAAAACTCCACACTGCATGATAAGCAATGATATAGCATGGAGCCTAATGTTACAATAGTTTCAAGGTTAATATATGGCTTCCTTTTGATGAATGGCTCTTTTGCATGCATTGTGTTTTGAGCAAGCCTACATATCATTTAGTATCACAACTCTACATAATTAAAACATTATGTGTGAAGACTTAAAGGGGACTTGCACATTCTAAGAAACTAAAGAAAACATTCTTCAAAATAATAAACTACAACGTTCTTCAAAATAATAAACTACATTGTGGTTTTAACTTGTATTTGTTGTGTTTTCATTAACCTTGTAAGTTATTATATGTTATTAGCTTCAAATGTTTGATGTGGTTAGCATTGTGAACTTAAATTCCTTTTGTTGTAGTAATTTATATTAGATAAATGCATACTAGCAAAGCCACTAAGTCGCCGCTGGTGAACGCCGAAAGACTTGTGGCCGATAAAAAAATCTGCGCATTAAAAAAAACTCAGTAAAAATGTCAGGTTAAAAAAAATTCAGTAAAAACGCCAGGCCTATGCATGAAGAAACTGGACAATGGAAGAATTCCAAAAGTTAATCATGAAGAAACTGGACAATGGAAGAATTCCAAAAGTTAATCATTTAAATGTGGCAATCATATGATGTTACAGTATTTTTTTAATATGATTAGGTAAATGTTAAAAAGTAAACGGGTTAACTGATGCATCTATAAATGCAAAGAAGTTATCAACAATAAATCTGATTCATTGATTTTGGAGGACGACTAAGAATATGCCAGCATCTTCAATGCATAACCATCAAATTAGAATTTAAGATTAAAAGATCATTAATTGTGCCCATCTCCAATAGGTATATGCCTTTCGGCGTAATTAACATTGAAGTAAACATTGTTTTTTCATTTATTTTATCATTTAGATTTAGATTGAGTTTGAAGTAAACATTTTTGGGCACTGCCCTAAGAGTTTTACTTAGGGAATTACTTCTTGGAATAGCCTTTTGTTGGTTTACAAGTTTAAATTCCATTTCTTTCAACGAATGTCTATTTCCATTGAAAACTACATCTCTATGACCAATATGAGAGTCAAATTGTGTGTATCCCTACAAAAACAATATCCAATAAAGAAAAATAAGGATTCTTACATCACAAACCTTGTTTCGAGGTAACATCCTTCAGCATAGATATCAACCTCTAATCACTAAGGTATGTCATCAATCTAAGTTAGTACCAATAGAATTAAAGCCTCTGGCCCTCTCACTCCAAATCAATTATTGCAAATGCTTAAGCTAACAAATGCGCAAATTGTCAATGTTAGAAAGTGACATTGTCAAACTTTTATTCTTCCCATTGATTACTTCATATTCTTCCATTAGCATCGACTTGGAATCTACCGACTCTACTTCAACATCCTCAAACTTGACTTCATAGTCTAATATCGTCGCAACAATGGTTGCTAATGTCGTTGGTCTACACATTTCACTAGACACTTTCCTCCATCCATTTAATATCAAGCAGTGCTTGATGTGAAAATTCAAAATAGACCCAATATTTTAAATCTTCTTGACTAAAAGGATATGCCTCATATGACACTATGGTGACAAAGGTTGTCGCCTCGAAAAACATTTACTTCATTAACCATTTGATAGGAAGAGATCCATTTCTTTCTTAAGAATGCGTAGAGATGCCCCTAACTTGTCCACCACATTGAAAAACATTTACTTCATTAACCATTTGATAGGAAGAAATCCACTTCTTTCTTATAAGAATGTGTAGAGATGCCCCTAATTTGATCCATCACAACTCGTTTTGAAAGAACATTTTGTTCATTGATACATTCTTTTCTGGCAAAATTGACTCTTAGGTTTGACCCTTATTGGCCTTCAACATCTCGTAATATTTGTTTCTTATGTAATCATCTTGCCATTATTCCAACACTTCAAATTCTGCAAAATTTTCTTCTACTTTGATTCGCCCAACCTTTTGTTCTTTGTCGCATGTGAGGATGTCGAGAGTGTAGGTGACTAAAGTCATTATTTACTAGAGAATAAGGATGTTTGCAATCTAGGATACTAAAGTCATTATTTGGTAGAGAGTAAGGCATTCTTCTCTTCTACTTTATAGATGACATTTGTTTGTTCTCGAGAAGACATGAAGAGATCAAGCCATTTAACACGAGGAAATGCCTTCTTTTTCGTCCACGACATCAAATATCTTACAAATCTAAAAGGTTGCAGAGCAAAGTCATGACTTGATATTATTCAATGATTAGGATCAAAGAACACCTCCATACCAATCAAAGGGCTATCTACTATTTCATCCTCCAACATCCTTGATCTAGGTGATCAATTGAGGCCATCTCAAAACAGACCCTTAATTTGGTAATTTCTAACCCTAAACTTGCATCCAAAACATAAGGAAAGTGATTAATATGAATTACTACACCATTAGAGTTGGCAAGGGATTTTAATCGATGTATTGTTCACCCAAAACAAAATTTGTATGTGTAAGTTAAGGACCCTAGAAGTTATCGTTCAAACTGAATGCCCCACCTTACTTAACTTTACAACGACTATGATTCGGTTTTCTAGCTTAGGGTGTTTGTCTTGTAGAATTTTGCCTTTTAAATTAGAAAGAGGCTTCAACCTTTTGTTTGGGAACTTTTTTCGAATGAGGAGCCACACATCTCTTAATAGAGTTAGCTACCAATATTCTTAACCATTGTGTATTGTACAATTTTTTTACTATTTGTTTATTAATAGACTTTGGTTTCATTGTAATGTTGTGTGTTTATTTTGTTATCATCTCCTCTTACTCTATTCAATAGTATTTTCTCCTCATACAAGTTTTGGTCAATGCAAACAACCTCAAATGCAAACAAAAGAGACAACAAAGCAGGGGGGGATCTTATCAATTATTTTGCTCCAAGAAACTCTCGAGGAGCACTGGAATGAGATGACAAACAAATTTACCTAAATCCTTCAGTAAGCCCCAACACCCAAAAATGCACCTACAAGTAGCGCTTTACAAGGAAAGACACTTTAAGGTACAAGGCAATTTCGTATGACTATTTGAATGTAGAATAGATGCAAAATCTTCATAGAAATATTTAAATCAAATAGAAGGACATTTCTTTGTTTGTAACTTTTCTGATGGGGAAAAGATTACCTTCACAACCATGAAATCCCTTCCCCATGTAAAACATTGATGGCAATCACACTTAATGCAAATGACATACAACTCTAAAATGTTTAAAGCATGGAAGGACACACATGGGGACACTTTTTGGATGCCTCAACAAAGAGTATTCCATGTGGGAAACTAATCACACTTAATGCAAATGACGTAGAACTCTAAAACGTTTAAAGCATGGAAGGACACACCTGGGGACACTTTTTGGATGCCTCAACAAAGAGTATTCCATGTGGGAAACTACAATAACCAACACATGAGATGGACACCAATCTATGTAGAAGTGCACTAACACCTTCCATACCCTATCTGGAAAATTGGGTATCAAGGACTTTGAGCAACACATAATTCTCAAATATCACCACAATGATCATAAGTACATCCACAACAAAATGGAGTTCTTGGACATTTCATCACTATGAGCAACGTACATATTACGCAATTCAGATAGGGTTAAAATTGTGGCATCTGTGTAACAAAGGCGACACTAACACTTCATAACAAAGGGCAAGGAAAAGATGCCCAACCTACAAATAAACAAATGAAAGCCTCATGTAGAGAATGATGGGAAGCCAAAGGACACACAAGTGATATTGATTCCACAAGAGAATGGCAAAACAATAACGGGTGCGGTGCCACAAAAAAGTTGTTCATCGAGCTGCAACCCTTTGAATCTAAATCAACCCTAACACCACCTGAGATCATGGACAAAGGAAAATCAATCAATGATATGGAACCAATCACTACGAATTTCACCACACAAGTATAGTTCTAGGAGCTCAAAGAGTCAAAGGAGGGAGAGAACCTCTTCCATAGACAAATGTGTGTCATGGAAACAACTTTACATTTCATTCTTGATATGGGTAGAGTAAATATAACTTAATCTCGACTAATGTTGTCAAAAGAATGAAGCTCCCAACAACACATCTCGCCTCACCTCACCTTGGGAGATCAACACTACAAGATACCAAAGATAGCCCCTATCGCCACAATTTCTTCGATGATTGTTAAGCAACGTAAGAAGTTATTTTTTCAAATCGACCATTTTCTTCTCTTTATGGTCAAATCCAACGAAGAAAGGGAGATCGCCATCGCCAAAACCACCAAGGATTTTGTAAGAGTTCCCTTGACGTAGGAGACACAAGTAGATCAATTGATGGAAGAATATATAGACAGCTTCACCTCACCTAGAAGAGTATCTCTACACAGTCAAGTAAAGCACACAACAAATTCAACATTAAGCACCCCTCTAACCAGTCATTCTATGTGTAGACGCATTTTTCTAGAGAATGAAGAGAACACACAACATGTTCATGAGCTAATGCAAAGAAGCCATATCTGACCAAGTGCATGTGCTTGCGAGAGGTTGACCATGTTGGTTTTGGAGGATGCAACATGGTTTCTATAAGTTAACCACGAAGCACTGGAAAAAAAATCAATGTCAAGCAGTGGTGTAACCAATCAACCATAGAAGTGCTCTACTAGACTAGATCAAAGGTGTTACATATATATCTACCAATAGTCAAGTATCCCTAGCCACTGATCGAAACACTAGATGTATGAAAGTTAACACTCAAATATAAGGAATGCCTCTTTGAATGGTTAATTGTGGCATTCAACATGACAAATGCATATCAAACATTAACTAGGATGATGTATGACATTTCAACCATTTACCAATCACCTCGTAGGAACTACGAGATCGCCTCAAGGATGTTGAAGGCATATACCCACCCTGATTTGAGGAGTGGAACGCATTAGTTGTCCGCTCTAGTTGGTCATCTATCTTGAGCATAACATGGGAGGAGCACAATGAACACAAACGATTGGCATTGAGCACTCTATGACAACACAAACTATATGACAACCTACATTACTCATTTGGTATGCAAAGGACCCAGTACCTAGGGTACATCGTGGATGAGGATGGAATGAATATGTATCCAAGTAGTCCAAGAATGGTAGAAATATCACAGAAATCGAGCACATAAAGAAACCAAGACAATTCGAAATAGTTCTCCATATTGTGTTTAATGAGAAAGCAAAAGATTTCTTATATAGGATTACAAGCAAGTCAAGTTAATCCATTTTATGAATGTGGGATAGACCGAGAAACAAAATAAAATGAAATTAGCCATAAAAGCATATAATAATCTAAAGTCAGGGTGACATTATTAATGCCCAAGTCTAATATCTAATTGATCATTATAAGCGAATATTTATGTTAATACCCTCCATTAATGGTCAATCTACTAACTACACCAAAGCTTATGCCGGAATTTTACATTTTTTTGGACCCAAAGACTTTGTGAGAATGTCTACGTGTTGGTCCTTTGTGGGGCAGTACTGCAGCTCGATAGATCCATCCTCTACAAGTTGTCTGATGAAGCGGCAATGTACATCAACATGTTTGGTGTGCTCGTGGAAGACTGGATTCTTGGCAAGTTTGATCACCCCTTGATTGTCACATAACAAGAGTGTTGGCTCTGTTTGTTCCATCTGCATATCTAAAAGCATCCTTCTAAGTCAAACTGCCTCACATGCTCCTTTCACTACTCCTCGATATTCTGCTTCTATCAATGAAAGGGCTACTATGTGTTGCTTCTCGCTAGTCCATGTGATTGCACCCATGGCAAGGATGAAAACACATCCAAAAGTGGATTTTCTATCAACGACAGAACCTGCCCAATCTAAATTTGTATACCCACACAACAAAGGGTCTTTGCCTCTACTGTACAAAATGCTAAAGTCAAATGTCCCTTTCACATATCTCAACACTCGCTTCGTTGTATTCCAGTGTTCTACCTTGGGCACTGTCGTGAATTTGGAAATGAAGCTCACGGTGAAACTCAAATCACGTCTAGTCGGTGTAAGATATATCAAGCCACCCATTGGTTGCATGTATATTGACTCATTGATTGCCTTAGAGTTGGTCTTGGCTAAAAGTTTCAACCCTTTCTCCATAGGTGTAGACAATATTTTGCAATCTGTCTTTTTGAACCTGTCAAGCAAACTGTTGGCATATTTTGTTTGTGAGACAAATATTTCTACATGTTTGTCAAACTTCTACACCTAGACAATAGTGTGGGAAGCCTAAATCAGTCATGTCAAAAGTTTCTCATATTAGATTTGATTTGTTTTATACCACTTTCCTCACTATCGGTAATGATGACATTATCTACATATCTGACCAGAAGGATAATATCATTACCAACTCTTTTGACATATGTTAGTGTCCTATAAATAGGTTGTTAGGATTTTAGTCAAAAATGTTTGATAGGGTAAAGTCGTGCTTTGGTCTCATAAAGACCATGGCATGATTTTCTCTTAGGTTATGAGTAAATAGGTTTGTTTGAGTAAGGTCATAAAATAAAATTTGAGTCCTGAAACATATGGTCTAATGCCAAGATATGGGTTTTCATGTCATTCAAGAGTCATTTTGAGAAATCATGAGGTCAATTCAAGTCAATTAGAGTCAGTCTTGTCATGGTTCCAGAGAATTTCATGAGCTCAAATCCATTGGAGGCATGTGGCATCATCAAGCTAATTAGTACCTTGCACAAGCTATTGCGCAACTACCTAATGTTGCGCAAATTGGATTTTGGAGTACAACATGATATGATAGGTATGAGTGGCAAACTAATTTGGTTTATATATTCAAAATCTTCATCTTCCATGCAAAGGAACCCCTCGCATACCTCTTTGCTTCCCTACAACTCTGCAAATCTCCCATCCAAGTTTGTTGCGCACGAGCTGCAGGGGATGTTGCTTACAGCGTTGCGCATCATCACCTACCTTACTTCTACATCCTCCAGCTGTTGTTTCAAATTCTTGGTTGAAGTTTGAAAGGAAAACATGTCTTATGAACCAAAAACCTCAAGCTTCACCTTAAACACATATCTCTTGCCTACATCAAACCGAATTTTGTTTATTTGTTACACATCTACAAGCACTGCATTTTACGTTGCGCAACTGTAACAGTCCAATTTCAAGCAGTTGTATGAGGATCTTGTCAAAGTTTGGAATGGGAGATCTCAATGTGATAATGAGATAAACATTTACTGCATCAACTTAAAGAATTTGTCGGTCATGAAGTAAAGTGAGCTCTTCATGGCATTTACACAGGTCAAAGATTTAAGGTGTGAGAAGCAAACATGTTTTCTGAAGGAAAGAGAGGGTTCTTGGGCACCTTGCCATGATTTTAAGTTTGTTGTTATCATTAACCATCTCCATCAATCAACCCAGGTCGGAAAAAGCAAGCAAAGTGCAGAAAGAGCAGTGGTTGGGCAACTGTGATGCGTTTTTGTTGTAGATTATTGTTGTGCAGCAACCTTGGACATAGCATGCTGCGTTTTTTTATTGTTTTAGCAATCAACTTAAAATTAAGTTTATGACCAAATGGAAAGGAATTTTTGAAAACTGAAAGAGGTTTTATCAAGGATAGACCAAATAACAAAAACCTCTCTCATGTTTTACACAGCTATCATGATTTGGGAGATATGATGTCATCGTTGACGCCTATTTTCCAGTCTACTTCGCAATTTGTTGTGTTTTTGTTGTAAGTTATTGTTGCGCAGTAACCTTGCCACTCAACTTTCACAGAGTTGCCAAATCAGTTCCAAATCAGCTAGTTCGAGCCATCTATGCATGCCATTACATCATCAACGAGTTTCACGGTCAAAGGCATCAATTTAGGGATTCAAATCATGATTTTGTCAAGTAGTTAAGATGTAATAAATGAGTCAAACTTGACTCCCAATTTCAGCTCATTGTTTAGATTTTGAGGCCAAATATATTGTAATTGTTAGCATCATCATAGGATGATGGTTGAATTCAAATTTTGCAACATAGGAAGATATTTTTGTATATATTTCATCTAGCTATGAGAGCTAAGGGATGGCAAGTGTGTAAGGAAGATACTATTGAATACATTTTGTAAACTCTTTTACGATATTAATGAAATTGTTGGATCGAAAGTCCCTAAGATTTGATTCCAGAGATACATGTGATTGTGATACTTTATGCATGTGATCTTCAGTCTTTGTCTTCTAGTTTAAATATTTATTATCCAATTGCTTATATGTATATCAGAGAGTCATTGATTTATATGAAGTACTAACCAAGTGAGCAAGCTTGCATATATCAGTGTCTTGTTGCTTTGTCTCAAGCAGGTGTATCTCTCTTTTTGGTTATACTTTATTATTGTTTGTTAGCCGAACTATCTGCTCGGTGGTGACTTGTGAGGGGGAAAACTTATCTTTGTCTTATAATCCTTTGCCTTCTCAAAACCCCAGGTCACCAGGGACGTCTCCCCTAGGCCTTACCACCCTAAACAGAAAGAACCATCCCATTGAGGTGACATTGGGTGGGATTGGTTCCAGTTATGCCAGTTTGCTTCTCCAATCTCAAGCCTTTTATCCTTGCTACAAACTGCGCGATAACAAGTCCTATCATTCATAAAAATTAATCAACATTTGCCAATTCCAGCATAGCAACTAATCTCCTCAAATCAAATCAAAAGAATTGGAATGTTCAGACATGGAAGTTGTTCACTTCCAGACCCAAAGATTGACGATTTTTTAGGTGTATCTTCATCGAATCTCAATTCAACAGTTTCAAATTGGATGATACCAGTTAATTGTTTTGTTACTAGTACAATTATTCAAACTTGGGATTGAGGGGGGGAATGTTAGACTTTGAGTCCCTAAACAATCACAAGGTCTAAGACCACATTGATATGAGTTGTAAACCTCATCTATTCATGAGGAGTTGTCATGATCCATTGATGAGTTGTCAAACCTCATCTATTCATGAGGAGTCGTCATGATCCATTGATGAGTTGTCAATGAGTTCTAGATCTGGTCAATCTATGTACTATAAATTCATATCAATCTATGTACTATAAATTCATATCAATGGAATAATTTGATCTATTTACTTCAAAATAGTAAATCAAATCAATACAATACAATGAGCATCAAAATTACTTTAAGGCCTTTCATACCATATTTTGTCTTGCTATGCTTGTGTTCAATTCTTAACAAAAGTGTGGAAAGGTCCAACTTCCTCGTCAACAACATCTCTACTAAAGCTTACCTTACTAGTGTCAATATCAACCAACCTGTAGGATTTATGATTGTCGTTGTACTCTATAATCATCATCTTTTTTCTCTTTAGATCTAATTTGGTTCATTTTTCATCTAGAATCCAAGTGTAGGCAATAGAACCAAACACTGTAATATGATTGACTTTGGGCTTTCTTCTATACCATGTTTCCTCTGGATTCTTATGCTTCACCACCATCGTTGGACATCTATTCAACAAGTATTCTATTGTGAAAATTGTCACAGACAAAACTTGGTTGGAACACACCCATTCTACAACATACACCTAGCCATCTTTGTGATAGTGTGATTCAGCCTTTCAACAACTCCATTCTCCTCTAGAGTGGAAGGTGTAGTGAACTGTCTTTTGATCCCACATTTAGCACAAAAATTATTGAATTCTTTGGAACAAAATTCACCACCATTATCAAACCTAAGAGAGGTATTGTGACAACCTGTCTCTTTTTCTACTAAGGCTTTGAACTTTTGAAATTCATTAAATACTTCAGCTTTCAGTTTCAAAAAATACACCCACATTTTCATACTATAATTATCAACAAACATAAGGTAATACCTAGCATCGGTGATTGATGTCATGCTTATTGGTCCACAACTATCTATATGAACCAGTTGGTGGGCTCTTTGTGCTCTTCGCACTTGTCCTCCATAAAATGGTGTTATGTGTTTCTTCCCTGTCTAGCAAGCTCAACAAAATCCTTGAACCTATTGTTGAATGTCCAATAGTCCATCTACCAGATTCTCTCATGCCAATTGAGAGAGGTAGGTCAAGTTGAGGTGCACATACCTTTAATGCCATAGTGCACTGACATGTAATGCACACTTGGCTACTAGTGCATGTCCTCTGACCTGTCCAATATCCCCCAGTATGAACAATTTGTTGTCCTCGATACCAAGAGCAACAGCGTTCTTGGTCTCCTCAACTATGTAGCACTTGTGATTGTTAAAGTTGACATCTAGTTGGGGGTTATGTCACATAATCTGATTAATTGAAAGCATATTAAGCTCCATACCTAATATGCACATTTCCTTTGCCAACAATTGTATGCTCCTCACCACCATTGAAGATCATAGAATCCTTGGAAGAATAAGGCATGTACTCTGTCAACCAGTCATGCCTATTGGTTAAATGACGTGATGCACATGAATCGATGAACCAAGCAGATGACCTAGTGTGGTCTACTTGTGTCGTGGCCATTAATGCATAGAAGGTTGACTCCTTTGTATGCTCACTATTGCCTTGTCATGTCTTCTTGGCCCATTTACCTTGTCCATTTTATTTGGCAGCAAAGGCCTGCTGAAAACCCTCAATCTCACAGTGGTTACCAAATTGTTTCTTCCATTTGTCTTACGAAGAGCCTATTGCAAAGCTCATCATACTTCAGGGCAACATTCGTGGAAGTGATGTTTAGGGTCTAAATAAAGTGCTTGTAAGCACATGGTAAACTTTTCAGTGTTAATTACCACCATGTATTCTTCCTCCATCTTCTAACCAATGGATATCAATTGTTCTTGGATATCTTTGATCTTGAGCAAATGCTCCTAGAGGGATGCTTGTTCATCCATCATCATCAAAAACAACATGATCTTTAGGAAGAAGGCTCTGCCTTTGTCCAATGTCTCATGCAAATCTGTCAAATGTGTCCAAATCATTGATAAAGTCTTACATGTCTAGACCTCTATAAGCATCTCATCTGTCACGGACAACTTAATTAGCCTCACAACTTCTCATTCTTTCTCATCAAACTTATCATGGTCTTTCCCTGCAACTTCAGGCTGGGTAAGTTTACCTATACTCAAAAATGGTCAACATATGTTGCCTCCATGTGTTGTAGTTCTTGCATGTGAATCTTTGACTCCCTTCTAGCACAATGTTGGGTAAAGATGACATAGGTGAAGGTTAAAAGTAACTCAAAAACAAAGTAATATACGAAAAAAATTGCATATTTAGAATAAATCTGCCCCAAAACATCCAAAAAAACACGCAAATCTAGGCAAATCTGGTTTCACTGAAACATTTTTGGTTCTTCAATGTGTTATGAGCGATCCCTTATATGTCTCTGTCAATAGCAATCCCTAGGTCTTCATGCTCACATGGACTTTGTGTTGAGATTTGGGTACCTTGGAAAGTGGTCCCCTTGTGTTTGTGTCTCTCTAAACACAAAGGGGGAGACTATTACCCGTATACCTCTACTTCATGTTTTAATTTCACGTTGACTTTAGGAGACTTAAATTATAAAGTGAAATTTGTCACTTAAGTCATAAAGTGATAATTAATTCACAAAGTGGGTGAATTAATAGACATAAAGAAAACTATGGAAACTCGAGTAAAGTGGGTTTCTAAGTGAGAATTATGAAAAGTGATCTCACCCATTGATTAGACTTGGCTAGATATAATCTAGGCCATTGATCTTTTAATTTTGGCCTAAGAGAGGCTAAAGGAGGCAAAAAGGGTAAGGATGAGATTCATTATTCACTTGAGAGAGTTGAGTGAAGAGAGGAAGAGAGGAAGTGAGGGTTTGGAGAAGGCAAAGGAGGCGCACTTGTGGAGGAGGGCACAAGCTACATTGAGGAGGCTTTCATGGAGGTTGGATGCTTGAGCTAGATGGAGGGTGCACCTTGTGTGTAGGGGCGCAAGTCTAAAGGAGGCACATCTTTGTGAGGACACACAAGCTAAGGAACGGTGCATCCAAAGGTAGGAAGCACATATGCTTGTGAGAGGGTGCAAGCTTGTGTGTTGGTGCTTTTGTTAGGAGGGGCAAACTTGGTAGTAGTGCGCACCAAGCCAAGGAGAGGAGGTGCTCTTGGGAAGAGGCTGCAAGCTCCAAGGTAAAGGAAAACAAAAAAGCAAGAGACAAGGAAAAGGCAAGAGCCTTAGCAAACGAAGGGGAGTGCACCAAGGCAAAGGGTGCCTTTCTTTGAGGGCTAGCAGACACATCTACAAGGAACTCCAAAGCATCATGAGTTGGGTTGCTATTGTACCAAGTTCACTTGTATTTATTTATGTGTCGTACTATTGCTTTGAGATCTCCAATATATATCTATCTCTCTTACTAATTTTCCCCATGGGGGTTTTTCCAGGGTCATGTTGACCAAAAACTACATGTGTTCATTTGTCATGTTTGCTTAGTATTTTCAATGGTGGGTTGTTAAAGATCCTAGAGGTGTGTTTGATGTTTAATGCAAGTTATTGAAGGCTAACTTGGACATCAAAACCATCCATAATTTATCCTTACAGCAAGAGGCATTAAAGAGCATCAAACCAAAGATTGTGGGCGGATTTTGAGAGGGCAAAGTTCAAATTTAGTGGGTTGTTTGGAACAACAAGAAGCTTGTCCTAAAACAGCAAGTAAAACAGTTTGAAAGTACCCAAGCTTAGTGCCCAACAAGAGGTCAAATGACAAGCATGTTGGGCAGCCCATAGAACCTCGGAAAATCTTCATGTTATCAGAGCCAAAGGACTAAGTGTTGGTTGAATTTTGGAGCAGAGAGTGGGCAATTTTTTGTGGGGTAAAGATCAGATATATTGGTTGTTTTAAAAACAGAAGGAAGACAGTCCTAAAAACTTCGGTAAACGTGCCCAACAATAGGTCATATGACAAGCTTGTTGGGCAGCCCCTAGAACCTCGAGAAATCTTTACTTTGTGGGCACCCGAACTATTGAAGTCGCAAGAATGAAAACCTCATCTTTCAAAGGTCTGAGACTCTTGATACGGCTTTGAAAATATTGAAGTCGCAAGAGTGGAAGCCTTGTCTTTCAAAGGCCCAAGACTCTTGATACGGCCTCGAAAACACTGAAGTCATAGGAGTAGAAACCTTGTCTTTCAAAGGCCTGAGACTCTTTATACGACATCTAAAATGTTGGGCTCTAATACCATATTATGGAAATCGAGCACATAAAGAAACCAAGATAACTCTAAAGAGTTCTTTGTATTGAGTTTAATGAGAACGCGAACGCTTTCTTATATAGTATTACAAGAAAATCGAGTCAATCCACTTTATGAATGTGGCATAAAAGCATAAAATAATATAAAGATAATTTGATTTTATTAATGCCCAAGTCTAATATCTAATTGACCATTATAAGCTAATGTTTATTTTCACAAGAAACCACAAGGAATGAGGAGCTCTAACTTCAAAGCGTGGAAGACAAGGATAAAGTCTGAGAAAAAGTTAAATGGAGCCTCTAACTTCAAAGCGTGGAAGACAACGATAAAGTGTTGGATATCGTGAAAGGAAAGATCGTGAAACCAGAGTTTAAAGAAGGAGAAGAGAAGGAACCGCAGAACATTGCAGCTATGGAGAAGTTCAAAGATGTTGACATCAATGCCATGAGTATCATAATGGATTCTATAAAAGACCACTTGATACCCCACATCTCCCATCTTGACTCATCGAAGAAGATGTACGATGCCCTAACAAATCTCTTCTCGATCAGAAACATCGGACAAGTTATGAGTCTAAAGAATGAGCTCTGTGACATGAAGATGAATGAGGATGACAGCATAACATCATACTTTGTAAGGATCTCCCAGCTAAGAGATCAACTACAAGCTATTGAAGAGATCATTTCGGATAAGGAATTGGTGGACATAGTACTCAATGGTCTTCCCAAGACGTGGGATGCATTTGCCGCAAACATAAACAAAAAGAAGGAGTATCCGACATTTGAAGAATTTTGGACTCGCTGTGCTCAAGAAGAATCAAGGATCAATGCAAAAGAGAAACCCCAGAGGAAATACGATGATCAAGCCTTCACAGCAAGATTCAAGAACTTCAGGAACAAAAGGAAGTTTGGCTCAAGGAGGAAGCCAAATCAAGAGAAAGACATTTCAAAAGTACAATGCTTCAACTGTCAAAAGTACGGTCACTACAAGAATCAGTGTCCCGAGCTAAAGAAAAGGAAGGAGCAACACGAAGCATCGATTGCCGAAGAAAAGGAACCTACAAAGAAGACTAAGCAGGATGGA
>SNQJ01S0000440.1:106478-153746 GCA_010110895.2 Picea sitchensis
AGACATTCCTTAGGGTTATACATTCTCTCCAGGGCGCACTTTTAGTGTAGGAGGAATGGTCCAGGGTGGGGAATGGTCCAGGACATACATTCCTTAGGGTTTATACATTCTCTCCAAGGCGCACTTTGATTAGTGTAGGAGGAATGGCCCAGGGTGAGGAATGGTCCAGACTCAGACATTCCTTAGGGTTTATACATTCTATCCAAGGTGCACTTTGATTAATGTAGGAAGAATGGCCCGAGGTGAGGAATGGTCCATGCTCAGAAATCAGAAACAATCCTTCTTCCTTGTTTGAGAAGAATAGGGCAAATAGCCCATTACTAATGAGGGCAAATATTCTTTCAAATCTCACAAACGTGAGTGAAAGATTGGCCCAAATGATTCAGTTTATTTTTAACAATATTTTCTGTGCAGAATGGCATCAGATGATTGTTATGGAGACTAATTGTCTCCAGACAATAGAGATATACTACTGTNGATATGTTCCACTGTTCGCAACCATACGTTGTTGATCAAGTACTTGTGTGTTACTTGGTGTGGTAGTGAACCACTGGATTGTAGTTATGTACTACTATGGATAGACACGATTGTGTTCTATTTCTCACTGCCTTGAAGACTATCAGCAGTTTATTAAAACTAATCACCATCCAAACAAATGATGAACAAAGATTTTCTAGACGGAAATTGGTTCAGAGCATTTACTCCTCTAGATTATAAGAGTGGTTCTTGTATCACTCTATGGTGTGAGTGACTTATCCAGCATCATGTCTAATTACTCAGATGAAGTATGGTTTCGAGAGATGATGCAACTGATGGTGATGGTGATGGTGATGCTCATGATCTAGTCATGAGATAGTCTAGACGACTATATTGATGCTACCGGGTAAATGGTATGTTTTTTGTGCTCAAGACCATCACCTGTAATACCTCCCTAGCTAGGAGGGAGTGTTAATATTATGGTAGTTGCGAAAGGTATTTACCTCCACGTGTGAACCTTACGAGAATAGGAGACTCCGGAAAGCAAGAGAAAACCCTAAGGAGTTGGCTAATAACCTTAGAAGTCTTGTCAGCTCAAGAAGATAATTTATATTAGGTTATTAGCCTCCAAGAGAAGAAGTTGGCCAGAAATAATAATAATATACTGAACAGACACATATCCAGAAGGATAAGTCGGCCCCAGCAAATCTGGCAGAACCAGTATAAATACAGGGCGCTAGTTCTCATTTGACAACATCTCAGAACTGCAGACAACAAGTGGTGTGCACTGCAGTTCCCAGTTTGGTGCGCACGTGTGGAGGAGAGCTGCAGGTGCAGATGCTGCAGCGAGCAGTTTCAGTGTTGGCTTGGACTATCTCTTGGCTAGGGTTTGGACTATTTGATCAGCTATTGTTGGTGCGCTATCCTTGGAGGAAGATGCGCTACACCTTGTTTGGCTATCTAGCGTAGGGTGTTTGCTTCCAGAGTAATTCTCAGTCAAGGTTAAGGTGCCCGGAGGGTGGCTTCGGCCTATGGTTGGGTGACGAGGGTATCGTCAATGGTAAAACGAGCACATCATCTTCTATATTCTAACAGAACCAACCAAAGTAATCCATGCCAAAGGGTGAAAATATATTCGATGATAAGGATCGCATTCCCTAACAAGGTTGAGTTAGATCATGACAATCATTGATCAGAACATGATGTTTTTTTACTTGGGGCCATTTAGTGTCTCGATGTTTTTATTTTTTCCAAATGTATTATTACATGCTCAATAGTAATATACATTTCTTTAGCCCAAGGGATAAGCTCAACCAATTGTGGCCAATATTGCTAGGCATTTAGCTACTTTTGTGCACGTGGGTGTCCAATTTAGTTCCCTTATGGTAGGCACACTAGTCTATGACAACATGTTTACTAGGGATTTGAATCACGAATTTGAGAAGCATCCCATGGGTTTTCCAACGAGGTTTTTCTTGGAAAAAAAATATACATAAGCAAACTTTTCAATTTGGTGTCTCTATTTTTTATTAGAATTTTAATTTGTTATGTGCTTTTTAGTTAGTTGGTTCACCAACCAATTCCAATTCCAATTTTTAAAACATTGGCTCTCTCCAGATAATCATGAATGAGTTCCATAAATCCCAATGCATTGTTTTTGTGGACAAGGAGGTTAAACCATCTACATAAGCAAAGCACTCTGAAAGGTCGAGAATACAAGCAAAACCAGAAACCTCTAGTGTAAAGATAGGTTAATCCTCTACATGGTATTTTTTATATTATGCTAATATATGCAATTTATTTTGGTCTTTTTTCACAATTTATGTGAAAGCTTAGTCGATATAGAGCGATACAATGTTAATTTTGGAATGGCCTAGACTAGAGGGACAATGTTAATTAGCCCCCATTTCTAATATTTTCCTTCCATCAAATGTTCTAAGTTTTTTGCAAAAAAGGAGCAATTTCATATCCTGTGCATTTGTGCTTTTGAATCCAATAACAAACTATGAAAAATTATGCATGAAAAATTATAATTACCAATGAAAGTTAGTGATGGTTGATGCACTTGGTTCTAGGTTGTTTGCAAAATAACGAGCAATTTGATATCCCATGTATTTCGTCTTTTGAATCCAATAACAAACAATGAAAAATTATGCATGACAAATTCTACTTACCAATGAAAGTTAGGGATGGTTGATGCACTTATCGAATAGTTTAAATTACTCAATATGTCCTCTTCAGCTCAATGTGGCCCTGGACATTAATTATATGTGGTAATCACCATAGTAACCATACTATGGAACATTAACAAATTCACTCGAGATATAATGTAAACAACATAAATGTGCATCAAAAGCAATAACAAGAAAGTGCTTATTACAAACCATAAAGACAAAATTATCTAAATATTAGGCTGATTTTTACAACGACCCTAGTAAAACATTAACAAAGGCAAAAGTGAGCCGAATATCATAAAGTAAATATGCAATTTAGATCCTAAATCCTAGGAAAAGGAATCAAATCCCTAAAAGGCAAGGGGACAAAAGAATGATGACTCTACTATCCAAGGCCAAAGAGATGCCTATAATCAAAGTCCCGAAAGTTTTCTTTAACGCCTCTATGGAATGTCATTGAATTCATCCACTATAAAAAAATTGTCATTAAAACACTTGCATCTCAAGCCTCTTATAATGTGAAGAAAAGAGGTGATGTCAAAAAGTATAGCATGTCTATGGGAATAACGTAATAAGAAAGTTGACTAGGAATAAGTAAACCACAAAACTTTGATATTCACAATGTATCAAGTTCATACAGAAATCGATATATATATCTCTAATAATATCGAAGTTAATGCCATAGATCCCATATGAGAATGGATCTACTAACCTTTAGGGGTGTAATGTTCAATTCAATTAAAAAATGTTGGGAACAAACCCTCATGTAACCTAAAACAAATTTGGATCCAAAATATAATTGTGTAATTTGCAAGTGGTGATAAGCCCATTCTACATTAAATGGTTGGAATTGAAATACTAGATTGACAAAAATATCTACAAAAGCATGAAGGTTGTTTTCTAATGTAAGTCTTTAATGACTCCTTTATAAGCGACAAAAATCCACCACATATTAAGAGGGGGGTGTGTTGTTTACAATGTGGGTATGTGACTGTTAGCCTATGACACCCTATACAATCATGAACTCCTACACCACCTTTGTGTATTTAACATTATGGGATATAGTTTTCATCCTAAGTGTGTTCTAGATCCTACTTTGCCTCGTCCTTGTCTTATCTCTCGATGAGATGTCGATGTGAGAACAATTGAGGTGGTTTCACTTATGCATTATATATTTGTATCATTGGAATGAATACAATGTCGGATGGCTTAAAGCCTTTTTCGTCAAATTCTTGCATCTCTTCTTCGTGTCTTGTTCTTTTATTTCTTATTATGGTATTAGAGTGTCTTTAGTCTTAAGGGGCTTGGTAATTCCATGGTAGTGTTCCATGGGAGGCCATCGATGATTCAATGTTGGAAATGCATACGATCCAAGGAGAAGACATCATTGAAGGGGAAATACGTTGATTTTGGAGTACTTATTGGTAAAACTTAGATTTCTCTTTCAATATTAAAATGTTTTAAGGATTTCAATTGCATTAGAAACTAGATTCAACTATGCACAAAAGAGTATTTTTGTATTTTCAATATTCAAATCTATTAAGATATCCATCCCATAAGAACCGGATTTTGAGCAATCGTGAGGTATGTAGCCATTAAAATAAAGATTGGGACCAATATATAGAACTAAATTAAGCGTATTGTAAATGCATTGGAAAAGAATCTTCTTCATAATGAACTCCAGCAAAAGAATCTTCATAATGAAATCCAACAAAAGAATCTTCAACATTCTGAACTAGTTTTTGTTTAGAACAACCCTCTTTTTGATGATGATGATTCAGATCAACTATCAACTCATGAGCAACTCAATGAAACAACTTCGATTGCAAATGAGGGTGAAACTGTGTGATCAAGTTCAACATAATCTTTCCAACTATGTTGGATTTTCCAAAGTTTTCAACACGTAGATTTGGTAGTTTTTAAGGGAGTTCTTCATTGAGGCTCAACGCAAAAGTTTCAAAATGAAGACTGAGATATGGTACCAGTTTATTCACTTGTTTTTTGGTATTATTGTTTGGATTGAGGGGGGCAATGTTAGCCTATGACGCCCTAACCAATCATAAATTCCTACACATTTGTGTATTTCACATTATGGGATATAGTTTTCATCCTTAGTGTGTTCTAGATCCTCCTTTGCCTTATCCTTGTCTTATCTATTGATGAGTTGTCGATGTGAAAGCAATGGAGGTGGTTTCACTTATGTATTATCTATTTGTATCATTGGAATGAATACAATATGTGAGAGGGCTTAAAGCATTTTCTGCCAAATTCTTGCATCTCTTGTTCCCATCTTTTTGCTATATTTCTTATCGGTGACCACCCAACATACTAACTCAAATTCTCCTAGCTGCAGCGCGAACTACAAAATCCGTCGCAACCCGATTCTACTACCTCTTAGCCATAGCCCGAAGAGTTGGGATTTCTTTGCCCCAACCCGATTCGGTCCCTGTTTCTTCCTAGATCGCGTTGAGGTGGAGGTGGTTCTGTTTTACGGGTTTTTTTATTCTGTTGTTGTAGTGTTTTGGGCTCGATCTTGGCGTTGTCTTTTGTGTTTTTGCAGTTTGTTGAGTAGTGGATCCATTTCTATGGTTTTTGCTTCGTATTTGGAGGTTGGATCTTTTTCTTCCCTGTCCTTCGAAGGTTCTCTTGCTTCCTCGGGCCCTCTACGCAGGTGGTGGTTGTTTCCTGGCTCTGCATGGTTGGATGGGCTCACATCTGGTTGATCTGTCTTCTTCTTGCCACTCTCCCTGGGGCTGGGTTCTGGCCTCATCTTCTATCGGATATTCTACAGTTGGTCGTTCTTGCGTGGATGGTTTGGTTCTACTGCTTCGATCTTCTGGGGGTTTTCTCTGGTTCTGCTAGATGTTCAAGGTTTGATGTATGTTTAGATTGAGTTTTTTGGTAGGTCCTCACTCAAGGTGTGCGGTGTTTGAGTGGGTAACACTTTGAGGTCCTTATTAGGGGCGTGCAACTTTCTGATTTTCTCCTTTTCTGATGTTTGTTGGGGTTTTCACTGGCTCTGATGCCTTATGTTTCTCTTGATGTGGGAGCTTCATACCGCTCTTACCTGGGCCTTCCGGTGTTCGAGGATTTTCTCTGAAATCTTCTTTTCTGACGTGTCTCTTAGCGGTTTTTTCTTTCCTGGAGTGTTTTTTGTGGATGGCTTCTTGTGCTTCAAGGGTCTTTTTCCACCCTTTATCGAGCTATTACCAGCTCATATTATTGGTCTTTTCTAAGTGGTTTTTTCGCTAGCTTCTGGGCCCTCTCGGGCTTCTATTTACTGCTCACTTTACATGTGTTTGAGTCGTGCTCAAGGCACCTACAAAATGTAATTTGGTTCTCTTCAAATGAATAGAATTATGCTTTTTCCGTGGAAAAAAAAGTAAGATAACTTTGTTATTAATTGCCTCAAACTTATATAATTCTCTAATAAAAATGAAGAGCTAATGCATGTAATTGTATAATGGTTACACAAATGTTGATATATCTAGTTAGTCATTGTGCATCAAAGAAAATAGATTGGATAGATTGTCGCTAACCATGGTTATTCTACACTCACACTAGAGCAATTTGGCTTAAATATGATTTCATTTGTTCTAGATATTCAATTAATTTTCTTTGATTTTAAAGCCCCATTTTTTTGTGTACATTTTTCCTAAATTGTTCTATAATATTATAATATAGGTTCTGAGATATTTTAAACAAGGCTTGTTAATGAATGTATTTACACGAGACATATCCTACCCTGTAAAATGCATCCCAAGGTTTGGACATATTTACCATATCTAGTACGATACACAAAGGTGCACAAATATTAAGGACATATGCTTACCAGTTAATGGATGCTCCTAAGCAACACAGCACAAAATCAAGGGATGTATGTGTAGAACTCAAAAATAAATGAAGGTATAAAAGAACATATTTTCCACAAAAACATGCTTTGGCAAAACAAGCCATAAGTCTTTTCACCGTGCAATTTTTCTTGTGTTTCCAAGGAGAAGAGACGAGGAGAGAAAAATGGGATTTCCATACACATTTCTTAGTAAAAAAATTGGATGCCATGTATCAACATCAAAAAAATCACTATAACCCATCACATGTTTTTCATCTTATTGGACATTATTTTTATGTGGAAGCAATAACAAATAATCAAAAGCATTTTCACCCTAGTAGACATATTGTGCAATGATAGACTAGCCAAGGTTTCAAGTGGGCAACAAAAACAGAGTGTACAAATTTTCTAATTAGAAGGGCAATTCTACAAAGTTCCATTTATGAATGTTACCAACAAAGTAATTGGATTTTGAAAAGGGCCAACAAAGATATTCTCAAGCATTGAGTGGAAGCAAGAAAGACTTGATGATTTAGCACCTCCCAAGACTCATCCATCCCATGTTCGGCACCCATGCTCTGATGAGGATTCCTCGACAGACAATGCTAGCGACTTTGATGATGCAAATATTTCTATAAAGCTTTCTAGATATCATCCAAAACCAACATCATCTCATAGGAGGGTTATTTGTTTGATGTTAAGGGTAAGAAGGACCTTGACCTTCTAATTGCAAACTTTTTTCTCATTTATACTTTTCAATGCCACAAGTTTTCCATTTTTTTATGAAATACCTTATGCCATTAGTGATGGTCTTGTAAGTTATAAGGCACACAAATGAAACACACCTAGAGAAGATGATGGTCCCATTAATGGCGAAGTGTAGGTGCTTGATTTATTGTGGTGGAAATATACACGATTAGCTCATCCATTATTCACCATTAGTATATCTTTCATAGTCAATCCATATCTTTTGAAAGTAATTATAAGTTGATGATCCACTTTGCAAAGTAGGAAGGCTAATGATCAAAAGTAGTATAGACATATTTTTTCGGATGCTTAACGTTAAACACTATAAAAGAAAATAGCAAAATCAGCACTAGTTGAAAATATGAAAAAAGATTGAATGTACTTATAACCATCACCAACCAAAAACTATTCGTTGAAACTTTGCCAGTATGGAGATGCTTGAACCAATTACTAGTAGATTTGCCATGTGCTACATTCTTCTCAATGAGCAGCACAAGACTGGGACTTTATACAAATGTTAGATGGGAATCGTGGAAGGATTCTTCACTTGGCACACATAATGAAGAGGGGCATATGGATTTAGATAATCATTTATATTGATTGTGTTTGAACTGTTGTGGCATTTGTTGAACCCATATGTGATGTTCTCTTTCGAATATATACAAATATCTCATAGTTAGGTGGGGTTTATGAAAATGGAACATGTGTGAGGGAATATATATGACTTTTAATATATTGACACGTTAACTAAATCTTAGCCTTAATTATATGACTTAACTAAATCTTAGCCTTAATTATATGACTTAACTAAATCTTAGCCTTAACTAAAGATTTAGTTCAGGGGAACATATGTCTTAGGGAATATATATGACTTAAACCAAAAATTGTGTGATATTACAAAAGTTAAAAAGTGACCTTCCCACAAGATACAAGGCTATACTAAAGACTATCTTTAGTTCAACAAAGAAACATCCAACTATGTGTGCTTTGTTTGCAAAACTTTTGCATGCTCAAGACATGTTAGCCTTAACTAAATCTTTGGTTCATATTCTTTAATTGGAAATCAAAGATTTGCAAAACAAATATGACAAGGCAAATAGGTTATTAGACACTCATAGTACCCTTCAACTTCTTGCTCATGAAGACCCAATGTACAAGGAGAGTTTTTCAAAGAAATTGGACCAATACAAAGACGATATTCTGTGGAGACTAAGAATGAATGTATGGCTTGCTAACCTAACCACAAGTACAAACCCAATAAACGAGGCACATGTTCATCAAGAGCCTCTGAGAGATTGTAAGAAAAGATGGAGATTGTGCTAAAGAATAAAATAGTCTTGGATCTTTATTGTATTATGGATAATTTTCCATTGATTAGTGAATATATACAAATTTAGGGCTCTATGAATATTGAAATTTCAATTTATAGTAGTTATTCAATTAGGATAGATCAAACATTTTGTCTTCAAAATTAGAACTACTAAATCTTGATTATCAAGAATTTTAAGTTTTTACTATGTTATCAAAACTACTAAATCTTATGATCTCATCATTTATGGCTCTACTAAATCTTATGGTTTCATCATTAAGGGCTCTATGAATGTTGAAATTTAAATTTCAAGTAGTTACTCAACTAGGATTGATCAAACATTTTGTTTTCAAAATTAGATCTACTAAACCTTTTGATCTCATCATTTATGGCTATATGAATATTGAAATGTTGAAATTTCAATTTTAAGTAGTTACTCAACTAGAATTGATCTAACATTTTGTTTTCAAAATTAGAACTACTAAACCTTATGATCTCATCATTTATGGCTATATGAATATTTAAATTTTAATTTGAAGTTGTTACTCAATTATTAGAACTATTAAATCTTATTGTCTCATAATTTATGGTTCTACGAATATTGAAATTTTAATTTGAAGTTTACTAATATTGAGATTTTAATTTGAGGTTGTTACTCAATTATGATTATGGAGACACATTATATTATTTCAAATGTGTAGTACTATAAATTTATAAATTTGATTGTTGTTTTAAATTTCTACTTTTTACATATTTAAAGTTTTATATGTGATGGACCCCTAAACACCATGATTTTGAGAAAAGTGCACCAATCCTTGCACCATGAACCTAATAGCTTTAGGTTAATGCCAAGTATCTAAAAATATTTTGGAGATACAACTGACTTGGACCAATCCTTGCACCATGAACCTAATGGCTTTAGTTTAATGCCTAGTATCTAAAAATATTTAGATACAATTGACTTGGAAAATGCATTTTTTATTTAACGAGTCAATGTTACATATCGTTCAATATAAGAATCAATCTAACATCTTAGAAAAAAGGCGTTGTCCAAACATTGGTCTTTTTCACCGAAATCTGACGAAACAAAACTTGGTGAAATCACCATTTCCTATTGTTTAAATTTCATTTTTGAATGCATAAATGGATTCAACACCCTGAACAACCCTCGGAGCACTCGAATTAAACAAACTCAATCACTCGAATCTGGAGTTTCAACAATTTTTAGTCGTCTTTCAGTAAAAATTGATCGAAAAATATGCCCATAAAAACTCAAAAAAGTCGAACATTTAGACTACGCTTAGAAAAAAATCTTTCAATTTGGAACTGGTTCAATACCAATCTCAAATAGTGAATAGAGATCTATGTTAATATTTTTGGTGTAACTACGGAAGATATTCTTGTATATTTGTTTTGGTCAAACCTTTAAAAAGGTTATTGTAATTATATTGTACAAGTCGACTCAATAGAAATTATTATATTATTGGTATTTTACTTATAATTGTAAAAAGCCTCATTGTGGCTAGTCAACCCTGTCTTTATGGGTTAGTTAGGTAAAGAGTCATGTAAGAGACACGGATGTGTATAAATAGAGGATAGGTTCCTCTCATTTGTACATTTACACACACACTTCTCTTATGCATCTTGGAGCGCATAAGGAGGTCTAGCGCACAAGTCTTGGAGACCGGTTCTTTTGGTGTTTTTGGTTTTGGTCTTTCTTGGAGAGTTATAGTGCATCATTGTACTGGTTGAAGGAATCTATATTGAGGATTTTGGTTGTTGGGTATTCTCCCCCACGAGGGTTTCCCAAGATAAACTTTGTTTTCTATTGTATATGTGATTGTCTATCTTTCAATGATTCTATTACAATTGCTATTGGATTAAATCATTGTAATTGTGTAACTAAAAATTTTAAAATTCCAACATGGTGTCAGAGCAGGCCTGAATAGAGCAGCCTGAGCTATTGCAGTTAGGGTTTCACCCAAACCCTAATGTTGATGTCTTTCCAGTTTCTGGGGAAATTTTTACAAAGCAATACCACCAAGCAGCTCGCCTTAGCATAGCACACCTACTGGTAAGTTTAGTGTTTTAATTTTGGTCACATTTTTGTGTGGACCCATGCAGGATGACTACCAGAACAAAGATCGATGAGAAGCTAGATGGAGCTGATAACTTCAAAGCCTGGAGGTACAGAGAAACCTTCCTTCTTGAAGAACATGAACTGGATAAGTTCATTATATAAGAGGTTCAAGAAGCTAAGGCAAAATATAAGGACTTGGTGAGAGCAAATAGGATTATTGCAGACTCCATTAAAGACCACCTTATCCATCATATATCATCATAATCTTCTCCAAAGCAAATGATGGACACCTTAACTCGTATGTTTGAAGGAAGCAACATAAACCAAAGAATGACTCTGAGATCTCAGTTATCGAGTACACCATATTAAGGGGTGACTCAGTAAAAGGAGAAGAGATGGTGATGACTACCTTGAATGGCCTCCCAAGGTCATGGGATGCATTCATCCAAAGAATTTGCTCAAGGAAGAAGCTTTCCAAGTTCAGTAGGCTTTGGGAAGATTGTAACCAGGAAGAAGTTAGGACACCTGCAAGGTAAGAAAAGATAGCAGATGAACACCAAGCCCTAGCCACCCACAGTAGGAAAGGAAAGAACAAGGAGCATTCATTACCGAAGAAGTTTAAGAATGGGTCAAAGAGACAACTCAAAGATCAGATGATATTGTTGTCAAAAATTGGGACACTTTGCTAGGGATTTCCCCCTCATTATGGAAATTAAGAAAAAGAAAGGAAGGAAGAGGCATCGAGCTCACACAACTGAAGATGATGAGCCTCCCAAGAAGGTTGCAATGCAAGATGAATCAAGTGATAAGGATTATGTTCTTATCTCATCCCTCACGGGTATTGTTACTCATGGAAGCGACACTTAGTTGATAGACAGTGGTGCTTCCAAGCACATGACAAGTATCCAATCAAAGGTGTTGGAGAAGCTTCCTACAAGTTAAACTCAGGCAAGCCAATGAAGATGAAGGAAGTTCTCTATGTTCCGAGTCAAAGAAGAATCTTCTCTCAATTTCGACATTGGACAAGAAAGGATTTAGAGTAGCATTTATTGATGGTCAAGTTCTTATGTGGCCTAGAGGGAAGACCCTTGATGATGCAGTAATGATTGGAGTTGAAGAAGGAGGACTCTACAAATTAAAAGGACATTCAAACTCTGCAATGGCTCATGATATTGTGAATCTCAGCGAACTATGGCATAGGAGATTTGCTCACCTACACTACAAAGTTCTTCCGGTTGTGAGAAAAATGGTGACAAGTCTTCCAAAAATCCAAGCAAAACCAGATGGTGTGTGCAAAGGATGTGCACAAGGCAAGAACATGAAGCACTCATTTCCCAATAGCAATAGCAGAGCCAATGGAGTTTTGGACGTCGACAGCTTCAATAAGTGGGTATGTATATTATGTATCTTTCATTAATAATTGCTCACGTAAAACTTGGATTTATTTGTTAAAAGCAAAGAATAAAGTTTTTGGCAAATTCAAAGAGTTCAAGGCTCTTGTAGAAAACTTGACAGAGTGAAAGATAATGACCTTGTGATCAGACGACGGAGGCGAATTCACCTCAGAAGAATGCAAGGAGTATTGCAAGGAAGTTGGGATTAAAAGGGAGCTTTCTACTCCCTATAACCCTCAACGAAATGGAATAGCTGAAAGAATGAATCCAACGATCATGGAAGCAGTAAAGACCACGATCCATGATCAAAATCTTCCTATGCCTCTGTAGGCAGAAGCAGCGAAGACAGTAGTGTACGTGCAGAATAGTGTTAGGATATTTAGATTCTTAGGAGTTAGTTAAGATCTACTTGGTCTAATGTGTCGTTAGGTAAAATTGTGTTGCTTAGTCTGTTTCTTAGTGTGTTTCTTTAGTATCTGTTAGTATGCATTTGTAGTTAGGAAATCTTATGGTCATGATATGTTCCCAACATAGAGTGATCTGATGGTTCATATTCTCCTCGATCTTTACGGCCATTGATTTGTGGCTTAACACCTGATTGGTCCATAATCTCTATTTAAAGAGCATGGAGGGTCATTTGTCGATGATCGATTGTGAGAAACTCTCTTGTAAAATATCTCTGTAATCTTTTTCTTTTGCATTAATAAACTGCTCTAAGTGGTCGCGTTGGCTTGGGTCGATGGATGTTTTCATGATAGGGGTTTTACCACGTCAAAATATCGATGTGTTGATCTTTGATATAATTGTGTGAGTGGTTACTGAAGGTGTTCGTCCTCTGTTGAAATACATGTGTTGTCGAACATGGTATCAGAGCTTGTTTGAAAACCCTGTTGTAGATCGAGATCGTAAAGTTGAGTTGTCTCATCTCTGTTTTCTGCCATTTCCATACATTTCTGGGCTAAAATGATTCTTCCATTGCGTCCAAAGCGCTCATTTCAATCATGAACGTTTTTCGTTTCACTCGAAAAGGTTTATGTTTTCTCGAAATACGGCCATTTAAGTCAAATCAAGAGGTATAAAGCCTGAATACGCCATTTTTTAATTTTTCTAGAGTATTATTTCGGTTTTATATTGTTTGTTTCTAGGTTGCTACTCTTTTAGATCTACGTATGCTCTTTGCCTCGCACCCTGTGCGACCAGAAACAGATAAGAAAAGGTGCATTTTTCAAGTAAGTTAACCAAGATCTAACCCTTGTTAACATCGAGAAGCGAAAAAAAAAATTATTGTATGAAAAGAGTTTTTTATAAGCACGCTCTCTAACGTTGTCTTCCACAACAACAACAACCACAATCATCCTACTAAACAATACAATATGTTTCGCTAGCTCACTTGGTTAAAAATTGCCTTATTAAATAAAAGGTCTTGAGTTCAAGTCTCTCTTTTTGTTACTTTGTTTTTTAAATTAATGTTTCATTGTAAAGTGTATTTCACTTCAAATATCAAACTGAATCACTATAGGTAGCTTTAATATTTTATTTTAGAGTTATTTATTTTGCATGCAGCGTTATTTTATAAAGTAACTTCATTATAAAAGTGATCCCCACTTTTTTTTATAAAAGTGGGTCACTTCATAAAGCAACTTACACCACCACGTGATCCTTTGGTTATCGTTTATGCATTTTTGTAAAAGAGCATAACTTTGGTATCCGAAGTTTGTTTTCTGTGCAGTTTTTTTAAAACTGCCTAATTTTTTGAGATCTTTCCATCCAAATCATCAGTTGCAGTTTTTAAATCCATGTTATCTACATATTTAATATGGCTTCTTCCAGTAATCTTTTGCTTACCAACACCAACTACTTCCAATGGAAATCCCATATGGAGAATTTATTAAGAAGTAAAGGTTTGTACCGTCTTACCTTGGGAAAAGAAAAAGAACCCACTGATGTTGATAAGAAAGTCAAATGGGATAATAGGAGTGACGAAGCATGTACACTGATCGGAATGTCCATCTCTCCTGATTTAAGGTTCCACCTTCAAGAAATTGATGACCCCGATGAAGCTTGGGAAAAACTTGAATCGGTGTTTGGTAAACACAATATTATTCGAGCACATCAATTAGAAAATCAAATACGGACTATCTATCTAAAAGTTTAAAACACTCTGAATTTTATGTCAAGAAAGTGAGATAACACTGGAGGAAGAGCGTTGCATCTATATTATTCTTTCTAAGCTAGGTAGTGCATATTTTGTGTTTGTATCTACCTTTTATGCCATGAGAGAAGCTCTAGGGAAAGTTTATCAAAAACTCACTCTTGAGTCATTTTGTGATGCTTTGATTAGAGAGCATGATAAGCTTGTACAACTTGGAGTGATCAACACTGCAGGAATCTCCAACAAAGGCTTAGTCGCCCAACAGAAAGATAAACCCAAGAATCTCAAAAAGCAACAGCATTGCCACAACAAGAAGCAACATAAGGGTCCCAAACACACCAACTTCAGCTCCTAATGGTGACAAATGAGCAAAATATAAAAATAAGAAGACGGGCAGACATTGCAACTTTTGTGATAAAGATGGTCTTGACGAGTCCAAATGTTTCAAAAAGATGGCAGCTTTAGAAGCAGTGATCAAGAAGCACAACATCGGTATTGATACTACTTCTTCTTCTCATGGACATGCACTTTTTGCTTTTGGTTTCTCCTTCAATGCAACTTCTACTTCTTCTAATGAGTGACTTATTGATTTTGGAGCATCTTAACATATGGCTAAGGATAAAGACATATTTTCTGCTCTAAATGGATGTAACACCAAGAAAATATTTGTTGGTGATGATAGATCTCTTAGTGTTGTAGGATCTGGAACAGTTCAAGTAGATAATGGTCATTTCAATGATGTATTATGTGTTCCAAGTCTCTCTTGTAACCTTCTATCAGTATATCAAATCACTCATTCAGGGCAACGTAAAATTGTAGAGTTTTCACCTCACCAAGTTGTAATCAAGGATCCAAAAGATCCTAGGCATGTTCTTGCAACTGGAATCGTTGATGATATTACCAAGTTGTATAAGTTTGACAACTTTGGGTCATCATCTTTTCCATCAGTTTTTGTTTCTCATAGAAATGACTTGAGCAAACTTTGGCATGAACAATTTGGTCATCTAAACTATCGTTCATTGCAGCAACTATGTAATCAAAAGATGGTGATTGGTCTTCCTCTTGTTTCATGCAGAAATAGTGTTTGTACGGGTTGTGTTATCGGCAAACATCATCGGGACAGTTTTGACAAGCGTGCCTCTTGGCACGCCTCGAGCCCTTTGCAGCTTGTTCACAGTGACTTGTGTGGTCCACTTTCTTCTCCTTATTTTTCTAGGTGAAAGTATTTCTTAACTTTTATTGATGACTTTTCCAGACGTACTTGGGTTTACTTCTTAAAACTTAAGAGCAAAGTTTTTGACAAGTTTTTGGCCTACAAGGCCCTTGTAGAAAAGCAATCTAGACATCAAATTCAAAGGTTAAAAACAAATAATGGAAGCGAATATATGAACAATAATTTTACAAGTTATTGCACTACACAGGGCATCCAAATGCTACACATTGTTCCATATACACCACAACAAAATGGTGTTGCTGAGAGAAAAAAACGCACATTAAAAGAAATGGCTAATTGTATGATCCAAACTAAGGGATCAAGTCTAAATTATTGGACAGAAACCATCAACTGTGCAAATTACATAGTAAATCGCACTCCCATAAAGGCTCTTAAAAATATAACACCAGAAGAAGCTTGGACTAAAATTAAACCAGATGTAAGTCAAATCTGTGTATTTGGCAGTATAGCATGGGCTAACATTCCAAATGAGAAAGAAATCATTGCAGCCTAAAAGTGAGAAGTGTATATTTGTTGGTTATTCTAAAGATTTCAAAGGTTGTAGACTTCTTCAACCACATTGTAATGAAATTATTATTAGAAGAGGTGTTAAATTTGTTGAAAATCTCTTGGCCTGTGAGACTAATTTGGCGATTGTGTCGTCTTCGGCTTGCGAGCCTTCTTCTGTTCCTATTCTGGTTTCTTCTTCAGATGATGAAAATTTGTCGATTGTAAATGGGTCTACATAATTAAGTATGCATCAGATGGAAGTGTTGAAGGACACAAAGCTCGTTTAGTTGCCAAAGGATTTTCCCAAGTTGAAGGAATTGACTAAAATGAAACCTTTGCCCCTATAACCAAAATGAATTCCATCCGCCTTGTTCTTGCCCTTGTTGCCTCACATAAATGGGAAGTCCATAAGATGGATGTTAAATATGCCTTCTTGCATGGGGATTTGCAAGAAGAAATCCACATGGAACAACCTCCTGGTTATGTCCAGAATGACTCTAGCCTTGTTTGTCGCCTTAAAAAATCTCTTTATGGTCTTATGTTAAACCTTCCTTTTTGCATGGGGATTTGCAAGAAGAAATCTACATGGAACAATCTCCTGATTATGTCCAGAATGACTCTAGCCTTGTTTGTCGCCGTAAGAAATCTTTATGGTCTTAGGCAAGCTCCCCGATCTTGGTATGCCAAAATGGACAGCTTTCTTATTGACACTGGATTTTCTAGATGTCATTTTGATCCTAATGTCTATACCAAGAAAACAAGAATCCATCTCATAATCTCCGTCGCCTTAAAAAATCTCTTTATGGTCTTATGTTAAACCTTCCTTCTTGCATGGGGATTTGCAAGAAGAAATCTACATGGAACAATCTCCTTGTTATGTCCAGAATGACTCTAGCCTTGTTTGTCGCCGTAAGAAATCTTTATGGTCTTAGGCAAGCTCCTCGATCTTGGTATGCCAAAATGGACAGCTTTCTTATTGACACTGGATTTTCTAGACGTCATTTTGATCCTAATGTCTATACCAAGAAAACAGGAATCCATCTCATAATCTGTGTCATTTATGTTGATGACCTTATCCTTACTAGTAGTGACTCAAAACTTTGAAACCGTGTGAAAACCAACCTTAAGAAGAAATTTGAAATGACAGACTTGGGGGTTTTGCACTATTTCCTTGGTCTCCAAGTTTTGCAAACCAGTGAAGGAATTTTTCTTTCCCAGTCTAAGTATGATTGCGACCTTCTTCCTCGCTTTCACATGGAAGATTGTAAACCAGCCCCTTCTCCCTTCCAGTTTGGAGTCAAGCTTGTAGCCACTTGTACTTCTCCCGAAGTTGATGCCACTTTGTACCGTCAGTTAGTTGGTAGCATCTTATACTTTACTCCTACCCATTTTGATCTTTCCTTTGTTGTTCGTCTTGTTGCCCGATATATGCAAACACCCTATGAAAGCCATTGGAAAGCGACTAAAAGGATACTTCGATATGTTTGAGGTGCAGTTCAGTTTGAGATACATTATAGTTCAGGGCGGACTCCTTTATTGGTTGGTTTCACTGATTCAGATTGGGTCGACGACCCTAGTGATCGAAAGTCTACTGCAGGTTATGTTTTCAGCCTTGGTTCAGGACCTGTCACTTGGGCCTGTAAGAAACAACAGGCTATTGCACTTTCTTCAGCAGAAGCAGTTCCTTTCAGAGTTTGGATTCCAAGAACAACGTCCAACCAGCCTTTGGTGCGACAATCAAAGTGCCATCAAGCTCACCAAAGACCTAGTTCAACATTAACGCAACAAACACATCGAGCTACACATGCACTTCATCAGAAAGCTCATTCATGATCAAGTTATTGAAGTGCTCTTTTTCCCTACAGAAGATCAAGTTGCAAACATTTTCACAAAGCCTTTTACAGAAGCCAAGTTTTTCAAACTTCACTCTATGTTAGGAGTTCAGGAAATTGTCATTAAGGGGATAGGCTCTAATGCCTCCTTCCTTCTCCTATTGTGTCACTATTGTAAATCTTTCAATACTATCCCAAGTTGTTCTTAAGGGGGGATGTTAGCATATTTAGACACTTAGGAGTTAGTTAAGATCTATTTGGTCTAATGTGTCGTTAGATAAAAGTGTGTTTCTTAGTGTGTTTCTTTAGTATGCATTAGTATGCATTTGTAGTTGGGAAATCCGATAGTCACAATATGTTCCCGACATAGAGTGATCTGACGGTTCATATTCTCCTCGATCTTAACGACCATTGATATGTGGCTTAGCACCCGATTGGTCCATGATCTCTATTTAAAGAGCATGGAGGGTATTTTGTCAATGATCGATTATGAGAAACTCTCTTGTAAAATATATTTGTAATCTTTTTCTTTTGCATTAATAAACTCCTCCAAGTGGCTGAGTTGGTTGGGGCCGTGGATGTTTCCCTGTAGGGGTTTTACCACATCAAAATATCAATGTGTTGATCTTTGATCTGGTTGTGTGAGTGGTTATTGAAGGTGTTCGTCCTCTATTGGAATACTTGTGTTGTCAAACAAATAGAAGTCCTCACAAGGTGCTTGAAAACAAGACACCCAAGGAGATGTTTTCAGGAGAGAAGCAGGAAGCCAGCGATTTCAGAATATTTGGTTGCTTTGTATTTGTTCACGTCCCCAAGGAAAAGATGACAAAGTTGGACCCTTCTGAACAAAAGGGCATATTTGTTGGTTACAGTGACACATTGAAGGCTTACAGGATACATTCCCAATCACCGAAAAGTGGACATCAGTCGAGATGTAACCTTCAATGAGAATGCAACTTTCAGTAAATCCGAATAGATCCAAGCAACAGAGGTACATGAAGAAGAGAATGAAGTTTCTAAAGTTCCAGAGGCAGTTGAACCAGAGGAAGTCATTCCAGAGGATCACGACATGGTAGACCCTCAGAAACCAATCGAGATACCTTCTCTCAAGAGAGGACCAGCTTGGGCACAAGAGCTTATCAGAGATGCAGAAAAAATTGGTTCCCCAGAGAAATCTTTCAGGGAAAGTAAGAAGCCAAAGTTGTATTCCGGCTACGTGGCATGCTTGTGTGACATAATGGATGCAGAACCTTCCAGTTATAAAGAGGATGCAGAAAATCAAGTATGGAAAGAGGTCATGGCAGAGGAATACCAATCCATTATGCAAAATGATGTCTGCGATGTGGTTCCCAGGCCAAAGGAAAAATTTGTGGTGAGTTTGAAATGGATCTACAAGACGAAACACGCAACTTATAGTAGTATTGAAAAATATAAGGCAAGATTTGTGGCCCACGGTTTCTCTCAAAAGGAAGGGATTGACTATGAAGAGAATTTTGCTCACGTAGCAAGATATACCTCGATCAGGACTATACTTTCATTGGTCGCTATGATGAAATGGAAGGTGCACCAGATGGATGTAAAGACGGTCTTCTTGAATGGTGAAATAAAAGAGGAAGTTTATGGGGAGCAATCTCTTGGATTCGAGACACATGATAGGCAGACTCATGTGTGCAGATTAAAGAAGACTTTATATGGATTGAAGCAAGCACCCAGAGAATGGTATGGTAGGATTGACAATTTTCTAATGAGCTTGGGTTTTACCAACAACAGTGNATCTCTTGGATTCGAGACACATGATAGGCAGACTCATGTGTGCAGATTAAAGAAGACTTTATATGGATTGAAGCAAGCACCCAGAGAATGGTATGGTAGGATTGACAATTTTCTAATGAGCTTGGGTTTTACCAACAACAGTGTAGATCCTAACCTTTACTTTAAGGTTGAGGATGGTGAACCGGTGATTCTATTGTTGTATGTAGATGACCTATTTTTAACAGGTGTGGAAAAACTCATCACTGAGTGTAAAAGAAAATTGGTTGCAGAATTCGAGAACGTTTGCATCGGTGGGTATCATCCAGCATGAAAAAGGGTTGGCAATAAATCTGGTGGATCTCATCCAGCATGAAAAAAAGTTGGCACCGAGACAGGAGTGCACATGATCAGGTATTGATACATCGCAGGGAGTGGATGTCCTAGGGACATGTAATTATTGAGAGCTACCCACAGACCTTGGATGCATGGGGTGAAGTCATGTTGCACTATGGATATACGAGGATGTAAGATTCGCATGTTCAACAGTTAATGGATGTGAGCTCGTGTGGTATCAGACTTGGAGTCTATGTCTGGAAAGAATGCAGTCCTAGTTAAGAGGGAGTGTTAATACTTTTGGTGTAACTACGAAAGATATTCTTGTATATTTGTTTTGGTCAAACCTTTAAAAAGGTTATTGTAATTATATTGTACAAGTCAACTCAACAGAAATTATTATATTATTGGTATTTTACTTATAATTGTAAAAAGCCACATTGTGGCTAGTCGACCATGTCTTTATGGGTTAGTTAGGTCCAGAGTCATGTCTCTTCAAAAGACATTGTTGTGTATAAATAGAGGATAGGTTCCTCTCATTTGTACATTCACACACACACACACACACACTTCTCTTGCGCATAACGAGGTCTAGCGCACAAGTCTTAGAGACTAGTTCTTTTGGTGTTTTTGGTCTTAGTCCTTCTTGGAGAGTTATAACGCATCATTGTCCTGGTTGAAGGAATCTATATTGAGAATTTTGGTCGCTGGGTTTTCTCCCCCACGAGGGTTTCCCAGAATAAACTTTGTGTTCTATTGTATTTGTGATTGTCTATTTTTCAATGATTCTATTACAGTTGCTATTGGATTAAATAACTATAACTGTAACTAGAAATTTTAAAATTCCAACAATCTATAATAGCCAATAGAGTATTCTCACCAAATTGATGTTTTTTTAACATAATCTTAATAATCATACTTTTACATTTTTAGTCACAAAGTCTACAATAGTCAATAGAGATCTCCCCCAACAATCTCTAATAGTCAATAGAGTATTCCCGCCAAATTGATGTTTTTTCAACATAATCTTAACAATCATACTTTTAAATTTTTAGTCATGAAGTCTAAAGGATAGTATCTCAAATGAATATTATTGTTGTTGTTCTAACATGTATGGCATTACCAAAATCTAATTTATTCATCTATCTTTCAATGGTGCTTTTCACGTTATTTGCCTTCATGAATAGTAAGAAATTTTGTGTCACGTTAAGTTCACATTTGCAATCGATTCATTTATTTACACAGAGTCGTGGACAAATTTAGGTTGTGCATTCTATAACTTATCTCGACCCTCGATTTCGAAGTGGAATCAACCTCTACTTTAAAATCTACAACTACAACTAAAGTATATATTCTAAAGGATCATATAAGACTTGCACCTGGCCTTGTCCACTTAAACCTAATTAGCACAAGCACAATCATTGAGCTTAGAACCTAGGACATCATCATCATCCCTTAATTCATCCCTTTAGATCCCTTGAAGAAAACATTTTAGTTATATGGCATCAATAGAAAATGGCATGCCACAATTATCCAAAACCAAGCTAGACTTTGACCATATAAAAATCCAAAGATTAACAATTGAGAAAGTACTTTTGTTTAAGCCTTTCTTTAGTTCCATAGGCATATTAGTACATCATTGATAACATCATATAGGACTTTAGTAACAGAATCAAAGACAATTTCGTATCTCAAACTATCTTACTTAGAAAATCCCATATTATGAAGACAATAATGGCCTTTCCTCCCCTTCTAGGAGTATGGTTGGCACTAGTTGTCGATATCATCCAAAAGGAAGCAATATACATATCAAATAGTTGATAAAGAGTGGTCTCTTCAATCTACAATCAAATGCCTTATTTGTCTAATCACATATCATGACCAATTTAAAACACTCATATTGAAATGCTTGTTGTGTACCCTAAAGTCTAAAAGTATACCTAAACAAGCATCTTGTCTCATTGTACTTGAGAATGCACTTTTGAATCCTCCTCAAAATGCAAAGTTGCTTCAAATGTTCTCTCCATTGTAATGTCATGGTGTCCCCCATAACACAATCCTCTTATTTCCTTGATCAATGAAGGAAAACAAATTGCCACTCAAATAACAATTTTCACAAGCAGTTGTCAAGGGGGTATAGAGTTGTCAATTAGCAATACAAATCTTAGTGTTGAAGTGGATAACAAAAAAGCTCCACCATCATGGAACATGCCCAGGGATTTTCGACTTGATACCCAATGGAGAAGGTCAACAACCATGTTGAACATAGCATGGGCCTTCATTTGTCTACTAATAATCATTATGTATAATACACTCCATTTCTTGAGTAGGACACTATATTTAGAATTCACACTCGATGAAATGTTGCAAATAAGATATTTTGAACCTTTCCCCTACAATGGTTGTTATGTTTGTTTTGCCTATTAGAAAGATCATATTTGTACTATCTAAATATGTGCTTCCATCTCTTGGCTTCTTGCTTGCTTTGATCAAATCAATGTCACCATTGTGCAAAAACCTCGAAATTGTAACCAACCATAAGGATCACCTTGCAAATGTCTTTCCTACCTCGAATGTGATTAGGATCATATAGAAAGCCATCTCAATACTCTCTTCTTCCTATGTACTAGAATTAATTTCTTTAATGATTGCAAATATTTCCCTATCTTAAACCCAATGCTCAAGCTTCCTCCTCAACAACAAGTAGCATCTCAAAAAGTCTTCCCTTCATTTTTCTATTGACCTCCAATAACGCATTTGTGCCTCCATACAATGCCTTCCCACCCCTTCTAATATGTTCATTCATAATATACTTGTCCTTCCTTCTTCCAAATACCCAAAACCCAAAAAACACGCACCTAGTGTAACACCAATGCTACAAAATCCCTAGAAAACATGCAACTATTTTTCTAAAATATTAACTTCCTCAATCCTCTCATGAAGTCCCCATACAACCATCTTAATTACACTCGATGATCATTGTTATCATGGACAATATCATCACTCTAATCTCCAAAAGCCTTATCAATAAGCCTTAACTATGTTTTTCAAAAAATTATTTCATCAACCTTATCAACATAGAATTGTAAGGAAAAAACACAAGGGGAGTTGCCATGCATGTGACAGCCCATTAGGATAAACCCAACAACTATTACACCTACAATTGAACCTTGGTATCTACAATGGTAATCACCCCTACTTGACTACTTGAAAAAACCTTGGTAAACATTGAGAGTAATGAGAATTATACTTTTCATCAAGAGATCGCACAATTTTGATAATAGCTTTTAACAGAAGGATTAGTAAAAAGACATTCCCTTGAGCATTCGAAGGTACGGGGAGCATTCGAAGGTACGGGGCAGAGCTAACTTGGAAAACAACATTATCGTTTCAATGACAACAAAGACAAAGGGTTTCAAATAAACAAAGACTGCATAAATAAAGTCAAAACAACACTCATTCACAGAGTACAAGGCGGAATTAACTTGGAAAACAACATAATCGTTTCAACGACAACAAAGACAAATGGTTTAAAATAAATGAAGACTCCATAAATACAGTCAAAACAACACTCATTTACAATGTCATATAAGCATTCATTTACAAAATGAATGCAACATGAGCACACAAACATACAAATTCATGCAAGAAAAATAGTGCCATGAGAATTTTGTTTTATAATTGTGGAATTGCATATTTTATCTACAAAGGCATCGTACCAACCAACTCTGCAATCTTACAGAATGAGTTGCCTTAATCGGTCTTGTAAAATCTAAATAGAAGGAATCTATGGGAGTTTGGTAGTAAAATCCAGTTTAGAGCCTTTTTTCCCATCCTCTGATGTTCAAGTTCTGTGAGTTGCCTTAATCAGTCTTGTAAAATCTAAATAGAAGGAATCTATGGGAGTTTGGTAGTAAAATCCAGTTTAGAGCCTTTTTCCCATCCTCTGATGTTCAAGTTCTGTTAAAAATGCAGTAGGTGTTAAATGTGCATTTACTGCTTCCATGACCAAAGTGGAAGAGTGTTGCTATCAATAAAGGAACTCGGACAGTTCTTGGCACTACCATGTTCCTAATTAAAACAATCAAACTTAAACCCTCACACTGTGAAAAGAAAATCCACAGGACTGCATGTGCTGGGTACAAAGACGATTGAGGTAAAAAGAAAGTGCAGGTCTGATTGTGTGCTGCAATATTATAAATCATTTAAAATAATAAATACATTTTTCCCTAGAGAAACTTCTGTTCTCCTGTCTTTATTTGCAGTCATTGGTAAAAATGCAGTATAGGAAGTTAAAATGGACATTTGATATGGTACACATTGTAAACTACTCAAACTGTATCTACATTCGAGCTGATTGCTAAAGTTCTAATTCCTCATTCATGGGAAGCACAGCAAATAACTTTGAAAAAGCTGATTGCTATAGCTTCTTACTTCCTCATTCAAGGAAGCACGGTAGTTTATCTATGAAAACTGCAATCAAGGTGGAATGTTTAAATCCATAAAATGCAGCTCAAACAAGCATATAACCCTCCTTCACTCTAAAGAAGATAGACAAGATATCAGGGGAGACACTTTCCATTGCTTAGTAACATCATATGCCTGAGTTAATTCCAAAGATGCCTCCTCATTCACCTCTTGATGTAGCTCTTGAATGACCTCGGAAACCAATTTGTGAAAGGTATAAATGGTTTTGTAATAGCAGCTAGTGAGTCTAATATTGGTAATTTCCATACCAATCACCACAGGAAAATTAAACAGCATATAAAGGAAATGGAATTTACACTCAAACAAATAAAGATGAAATGCGGACATTTTTGCTCTGAAAAATACACTACATTAAGGCAATAAATATGAGTGTTAGAAATGACAGCAGTAAGCAGATCAAGTTGCAATGATGTAATGTATCAAAGCAATAAATTAGATATTGAATTGAAAACAGTGAGCAGAAAAATAATAGTGTTTATCTTCTTCCCTAAAAATATGCTTACCTGGTTTTGGGTGGAAACTGCTTATGTATGCATCTCTAAATAACGCGAAAGGCATTGCTCCATCCATTATTAGCACGCACTGAAATGTTGTCTCTGCCCTATTTTGAAGTAACAAGGCTGCTTTATAAAGAATAAAGTTCTACTCATATCAAAATACTCAAAATGGTATGCCATAGACTCCAATATAAATAAACATAGCATAAAATTCAAAAACAAGTTATGATGTATAAAATAAGATCCAAACAGACATCGAGATAAAACACATGCTCAAAGAAAAAAACTCTATGCATCTCTCTTTATTTCCCCGAGAAAATGTTCAGGAAAAGACACCAATTTCATATTAATCTAATTATCCTGAAGTAATTGCATTTGATGGATGAACTGAAGATAAATAACCTAAAGAAAGTTGATCAATGGCTATTCTCTTTCAACATGACATTTATCAACACAACAAAACCCTTAAGTAAGTAGATCGCAGTCGACTTACCACATACAGAACATAGGTGTAATCCCACGTAACATTTCATGCACCTGATCAATAGTAGATACAACAGTCAAAAAGATTGGGAGAACATTCCCTCTCATTCTGAAGTTAATTCATGAACCGAAATGTTGTGGGTTGCAGTGCAGTGAACTACAGTGGAGCACAATGCTCAGCTAAATATTAAGTGTTTCTGGACATAGAAAAAGGCCATAAAACTGCATACAGTGAAAACGTAAACAACATGATAACATGCACTTCTAGGAAAAGACTTGCAGAAAGCAGAACAAGTTAGAAAGAGTAACTTCCAAACAGAAAGTAACCACCACAGAGAGAAACTACAGTTTTGCCTGGACGAAGATTTTGATCATTTCCATTGGACAGATTAGTATACTAAAGATATTCAAGTTGCACAAAGAGGTGCACATTTGAGCATGTGTCAGTTGAAAAATGTACATAGAAACGAACAAAAAATAGACCCTTAACCATTGCAAAATGACCCACTAAAAGTTAAAACTAGCTCTTCTAAAGCTAATGAACCGCCAATAGGTGAAATTAAAAAAGAGACCCAATTCTAGACAAGACATAATGATTTCAAGATAGAGGCCTAACGAATTTCACCATCCTCTCCGACTTCTCCGTCTTCAAGCTCCTCCAGTGCACCATTTCGACGTGATGCATCTCGATCTCGATCTCGCCGATGACGCTTATGCCTGTTCTCGCTATCTGAATCGGATTCATATCCATGCTGGTTCACATATATGACAGATGAGATGAGTCAGTGAATTGCATATATTAACTTTGTACTAACATATGATAACATATAAACATCTGTGACAGAAATGCTAAGGCACAAAAATCTTACCTTTCGCGAAGACCTCTTCCGATCACTAGTGTGCCTGCGAGACTTTTTTGACTCCTCTCTTTCTTCTTTCCCAGAGCTTACATCCTCATTTGTACTAGCATGGCGTCTCTTATGTTTTCTATCCTTTTCCTTCTCTCTATCCCTATCCTTTCTTCGTTCCTCCTTTTGAACATGATTGTTTACCACATCAACATTGTCACTTACAGAATCTTTTTCCCTTCTAGACCTATCTTTTGCCTTCTCACGGTCACGCTCTTTTTCCTTATCCTTATCCTTCTTCTCCCTCTCCCTCTCCCTCTCCCTCTCCTTCTCCTTTTCCTTCTCCTTCTCCTTCTCCTTCTCCTTTTCCTTTTCCTTTTCCTTTTCCTTTTCCTTCTCCTTCTCCTTCTCTTTCTCTTTCTCTTTCCGTTTTTCTCTCTCCTTCTCTTTCTCCTCTTTTTCCTTCTCTTTCTTTGCCTGCACAACAAATTCAAAGCATGCACACAGTAAGCATTCATAACATATGCACTGTAAAAAATTTAGTGTAAAAAGGCAACCCCTACAAAGTATCAAAAGCAAGAAAAAAAAGTGCAATATATACAGCGATAAAACCATGAAATGTGCCAGAGCCATATTCCACTTCCTAAATATCAACACACTGATCTCAGACCACAATTTGGGCTAAAGAATTTAAAGCAGAACAGCGTCCGTAAACCCTAGGCAAGTTAATTCTTCAATATGCTAGAAGACAACCTTGACATAAATAAAAAGGCTAAATGTATAGATAATTAAATGGGCTATATATGAGGGCTGACCAAGCCCCAAGCGTTAGCTCAATTGGTCGAAGCTTCCTCCCAAGGAGCCCTCCATTTGGATATTCCATGGAAGACCAGTGGATCCCACAAGGTTTTCCTTGGAAAGAAAGAAAAAGATGGACCCTCACACAAAGAAAAAAAGATTTCATCAACATTCAGAGACTCGGAAGCGTTCCACATTTTTCATCCACATTGGAATTACAAGTATCTAACATGCTCCCAGAACTCCTGCAATAATACCTACAAAAAGAAAAAAGTGTTGAACAGGAATTGGAAGTTGCAAATCAGGGAAAAAATATTTTCTAATCCCACCCTAAGAAGCTGAGGCTAAAGGATAAAAAGCACCCAGATAACAATGATGAAGATGATACTGATGTGGCTTTACACATTCATGATTTGGTGGTATTTTTCTTTTTATTTTAAATGTCTGATATATCTCGGCCTCTTTAGGTGCATAAAGATTTTTCTATTTTGGTTATATGTATGATAAATAGCGATTGTCCCAAGCAGTGTTGTAAAAACAGGCTGAACCCAAAACAGAACTGGCAAGTTTGGCAAGTTCAACCTCCAAGCCAGTGGACCAGCCCTTGAACCAGACCAGATGTCAATTTGGTAGGGAACTGACCGGTTCAGCCGATTCCTTTTCTTAACCTACCAGCACCAAGAAAACAGGGATGCATAGTCTACCTGCAAAGAATATAACATATATCCAAGAAACAAATCTGTACCATGATAATTTTGGGCTTCTAGGGCCATTTAGAGCCTCGATGTTTATGTATTTTGTTTCGGATATGTAAATGAATATATATTTTTAATTAATATTCTCGCATTTTAGTAAACCAGTTCAGAAATGGGTTCACCGGCCAGTTCTGGTCTGACCCTCGATCGCTTCTGACTTTTAAAACATTGATCCCAAGTGCCAACATGGATAATTAGTTGATGCACTGAGTAAGCCGCCACAATAAATGGTTCACAGTTTCTCCTGTGCACTTGAAACTGGTTTTCTGGGATAAGAATAAAGTTTTCTGAGTCAATTATTATTGAAACACGACTGGTTCTGGGATCTAATTGCACTGTTGGAGATCTGGAATTACCTATCTGGTTCTGAAAACCTGTGTTCAAACTGAAATCGCAATTACCTTCCGTGTGCATTAAAAAAGGACTATCAAGGTCTATCCTTTCACTAGTTGAATTATCAAACAATGATAACATCATGGGTGTTAAATTTAAAGCAGCTGCAAGAGCCATTCTCCGGGAGGATGGCAAAGACCCTAGCCGAGATCTAGGGCCCCCAGTGCACCCCTAGGGTTTCTTGGTCTGGGACCAAACAGTCAGTGCCATGGCAAAAGACCCTTGTAAGGGCCCCCAGTAGACAACTGGGGTTCTTGGTCTGGGACCAAGCAGTAAAAGACCCTTGTAAGGACCCCCAGTAGACGACTGGGGTTCTTAGTCTGGGACCAAGCAGTAAAGACCCCTGAGAGGGCCCCCAGTAGATGACTAAGGTTCTTGGTCTGGGACCAAGCAGTAAAGACCCCTGAGAGGGCCCCCAGTACATGATTGAGGTTCTTGGTCTGAGACCAAGCAGTTAAAGTCCCTAGATATGTCTAGGGCCCCTGGACATGTTCCAGGGTACCCATGCCTGGGGCATGGGTTGATCCTTGGTCTTGTACCTTGGTGGATAAGACCCCAGAGATATTCTGGGGCCACCTGATCCTTGATCAGGTGTTTGTCGATATATGTCCCTCTTTGAAGGCAGGCATGACCACATGAGGGATGTACCCCATATGCAGTGATGATAAAATTAAATAGGGTCACTTTGAGAATGAATGGACAAGTATTGCCACCCAGTCACCCTTGCCAAACCCTCTTCACCCTTGCTTGTGTTTATTTGGGGTTTTTGTTTATTTCTCTTTAGGGGTTATTAATTAAATGTTTAATTTATAACATATTTAATTAATATTTATATTAATTGAATATGTTAATTTTTAATTATCATTTTAATTATTATCTTTACCTTAACCCCTAGCCTAACCCCTAGCCTAAAGTATAAAAAGAAACCTACCCTTCTCATTTGAGACACTCTTGTGTTATTACTCTCTAAGGGTGAGCAGACTTTCTCCCTGTTTGCTGCGGCTTCTCTTGCAACAGTGACTGGTTGCCTAGTGGCATTTTCGGCCCTCCTTTCTAGCCAAGTTTCAGCCTCAGATTTATGGCTGCCTATCTCTGATTTGAGGAATGATGCTATGACTGTTCTTATGGTGGAGTAACCTGTGCATTTGATGTCTGAAGCTGTCATCAAGAGTAAGTTTTGATTGGACCGTGGTCTCTACTAGACAGATCGGGCCACCTTTGATTAGGCCGTGGCCTCTCCTTGACAGATCGGGCCTCCTTTGATTAAGCCGTAGCCTCTCCTTGACAGAACAGGCCTCCTTTGCTTCGACCGTGGCCTCTCCTCCAGATCTGACCTCCTTTGCATAGGCCGTGACCTCTCCTTGACAGATCGGGCCTCCTTTGATTAGGCTGTAGCCTCTCCTTGACAGATCGGGCCTCCTTTAATTAGGCCGTGGCCTCTCCTTGACAGAACAGGCCTCCTTTGCATCGGACATGGCCTCTCCTTCGCATCGGACGTGACCTCTCCTTCAAAGATCTGGCTTTTTATCTAAATCAGCCGTGCCCTATGACTGTGCATTCATGACAGCCGTACCCCTTTGGCACATGTGTTTTGTCTGCTGGAAAGTTATGTGGGTACAAGGGTTTGATTACAGAATTTTTCTGTATGGTATTTTTCTCCTACTGGTGGCAAGAAAGTCCTTTTCATCTCTTGGCAAGAGATCTAACCTATATGGTAGATCAATGACCCTGGATTTTGCTGAGCATAAGCACTAATGGCATCTCATCTCTAATGTGACTGTATCTCCTTCATGGTAAGTCTTCAAGGTAAGTGATTTGCTGTTTTGTTCATTGGTTTAACTTGAAATTTAATATGCTTGAGATCTGTTCCAAATTCGTCTAGATCTGATGTATATCTGATCCATAGAGTATCAGTTTGTGTTTTGACATGTATAAGATCTATATCAGCATCTAGTTTAGATCTAGATACTGATCTACTTTTTCTTCAGTTTAGAACAGAAAGAATGTTGGATTTACACTCTCAGAAGTTTATTGTTTCTCTGCTAAAGTGTTTCAGCAGTGTTGTTGTGTTTACTATTCTAAAAATGAGACTTAGCTGTTATTCTAACTGATAAATTTTAGAAGGACTTTACTGTTCTGCATTATTTCTCTATTCCTAACAATGGGAATAGAATGTCTCTTTCAATGCATCTCGTGTATAGGAGGATGTTGCATTCATGGTCTAGTGGCAAGCAGCAAGGTGGTCAGGCTTGTAATAACGTGGAGACACTAACTACTACAGGTAAGATTGGTTCTAAAATAGAGGTTCTTATTATGGTAAAGGAGGCCATCTGAAGAGGGACTACCAAAAGATGGTTGTGAGATATTGAAAAGAACAAAGTTCAGCCTGGCAAAAAGCAATCAAATAAAGCAAACCATGAAGAGGGGGATATATAAATGTATTTTTTTATTCTCACGACAGAAGCCTTTGGTTCATTGGAATTTTGTTTCCAGAGCATCAAAACATATTTGTTTATTATCTCCAACAAATATGCTAGTCTTCTTGACTATATTCTATCATTTATTGTATCTTTCACGTTAATATATATTTCTCGTCCTATGGCCATGTATATTGTTGGGAAAAAATTCTTTGGTTGTTCAGCGCCTTGAGCATAAAAATAAAAATAGGCCTCCACATCTTCATACTTAAACAATATTGTCAAAACACGTATAATAATATTAAGGCTTAAAAACCATTAATAATGATTATATTAATAATTATTATATAGGTGCATGTTGTTTAGAATAGTCGTGTTTATTATCTCCTATAAATATGCTAGTCTTCTTGACTATATTCCATCATCTATTGTATCTTTCACATTATTATATATCTATTTGTCCTTTTGGACTACATGGCCTTATGTCTTTACTTGTGAATGTGAATGTTTTACTTGTGAATGTCATGGCGTCACCAGCGGTACGAGAAAAAGTCTCATTCTCATCCTGTGGCCATCTATATTGTTGGGAGAAAAATTCTTTGGTTGTTCACCGCCTTGAGCATAAAAATACAAAAAGGCCCTCACAACATCTTCCTTAAAACAATATCCTCAAAACCCATACAATAATGTCGATACTTAAAACCATTAATAATACTTTAATATGATTTCCTCATTGAATTGTGAAGCACAATCGTTGAAGCATTGTGCAAAGATACGATAAGTAGCGAAAGGGATAGGACGGATAACAAAATTGGCATGGTCATTAAAAGAAATTAATACAGCTTTGTGTAGTTGCACTTGTGTGCATTAAGGGAAGGTAATATTCCCTTCATTTTCTCATTAGATTAAAATATTAGAATAAAACTACAAAGCAAGCAAAGCTTGTCAATTGGGTTTAGCCTGAGTGCTTGGGAGGAATGATTGTTAACCTCCCCACCTGGGTTCAATTCCCACAAGTGACATGTTGAGCTCCTAACGAGTATATTGTTGTAATAGCTTCAAGCCTTGCTGTCAATTGGCCTTGTGCCCTGAAGATTCTAGGGGTACTCGGAGGTTTTCGTGGACTTTATAACTTGGAAAAAAAAGCAAGCAGAGCTTGCAATATCACTCTTTCTCCATGTGAAGTGTCGTTCAATGTGGACATTGTTCTTTATTTACTAAAATAGCATGTACAATATATGAGGGGCCCAAAAGCTATAAATCCATAAGATATACATGTATATTTACTTAACTCTACATAGAAGACATCCAAAGTGAAAGTTAAAAACGAATTTTGCTAAAAGAATTATTGAGGCATGCACTGATGCTCAACTGATGCTCAAAACAGGGTTTTGTGAAGTATCAGTTCTTGTCTTTTCAGGGCATATCTCTTTAGGTTCCTAGATTTAATATTCTGGAAAAGAATATTTATAAAATTGTTGGCTTGCTTATTCATAACAAGTATGAGAATAACCATTGTATGCCTTTTATTGTAACATATGAGGGGGCCAAAAGCTATAAATCCATAAGATATACATGTATCTCTACTTAACTCTACATAGGAGAAGACATTCAAAGTGAAAGTTAAAAACAAACTTTGCTAAAAGAATTATTGAGGCATGCACTGATGCTCAAAACAGGGTTTTGTGAAGTATTAGTTCTCGTCTTTTCAGGTAAAAGAATAATCATTAGAAGCCCTATTGTACAATGAATGAAAAAAGTGTTAAAAACATTGGCAACATTAACAAGTCACAACTTATACAACCCTACTACTTTAACAATGTAAAAAGGATAACTAGTGGACTGGACCAATTTGCACATAATCTATGCTTGGCAAAACTTTTGCACTTGCTTCTCAAGCTAAAATCTTAGCCAACTCCTCCCCTTGAAGTTGGCATGCCAAGCATCATATGGATTTCTTGGCACAAAGATATAGCAAATTTTCAACTTCCTTTGCACAATGATTTTTAGATAGTTCAACTTTCACAACTATTTAATTTATTTTGTGCTTCATAAACTTGAGGTTGTGGCCTCCTAAAGTGCTCCACAATCTTGCGGTTGGGCTTTCTCCAAAACTCAAAAAGCTTGAGTTGCAACCTTTTGCAAAGTTTAGGTACACATTAATCAAGTAGAGCTAGGGGAGTGATGCATAATCAAGTTCCAATACAATGTCATGCTCCATGATGTACTCGATGACATAGGAAAGCTCAAAGATTGTATAATTACAAGCATAACCATCAACACCTCTTTGTGTATGTTGAACAGACACCAGGTTTTAAAGGACATTCGTAGATTTAACTAAGTTACAACTTATATTGATCGTGGGTTCCATGAGAGATCAATCAAATCAGTAAAAGCGGAGAGTTGTTATTGCCCCCACCATGTTTCAAATTCTCAAGAGTGAGATGTTTTCACCTTGCAAGTTATCACACCCACGTAAGGGGGTTGTTGATTAGTAGAAGCCCTGAGATTTTCTACCCTACTACTTTTACAATGCAACAATAATTGCATTCAGAGAAGCGAGGTAACACCGGTGGAAGATATGTGAAGGTTACATTTGTAACACTAATAAATTAAAATAGAAGAAGAAAATGATCCCACCTAAAAAATAAAAAATAAACTAGCATAGATCAATCTTAACCCCAAACCTTTTAACTTTTAAGTGACCAAATGTGATCCTGCTGGAGATGCACAAGGTCTGATTAAGCCTTAATCTAACAATTCTTGCACTGGGCCTTTCTTGATCCCTCTCGATGCTTAATAGATATAGGCTTCAAATGGATCTATGTCAATGCCTCGATTGACTATATAAAAGCTCAAGGACACCTACTCAAGTGAGAAAGTGTTGTAATAAATAACGAAAACATGCTCTCTCACAAATAGTGTTTGTAGGTTCGAAGTCCAACAGTCCCTATCAAAGGATGGCGTTTCTCAATTCAACAATTACACCAATATAAACTTCTATATGATCCATGGTTCCAAAGGATTATCAACAAACAGTTGAAGATGCATCGCTCTCCATGCAATTAGCAATATCAAGGATTAATACACCTTTGAGCCTTGAGGATTAGATATGCAACAACCAATTGAAACTCTTGTGCTTACCTTGGACAAGCTATAGTTGTTTTCCCATAAGATTGTAATATTTTTCCTCAACAATGTATGTTCACTCTTTCCGGTATGACAACTTAGGAATCTAATGTACTAGCACTAGAAAGACCCCACAACTGCTAAGAAAGGAGTGATAAGTATCTGCAAACATCCCATGTCCACTGATTTTGGAATACAATTTTAGATTCAAAAGTATGGACAAACATAATAGTCCAGAATCTTGGGCTATTGAAAATGTTGTTTAAATAAAAGTCCAAAAATCCCTCTTTTATGCGATGTATATCAAAAACGGGTCTTTACCAAATTGTAAAATGCAAAAAGAAATAGTGCACAAATTGGAAAAAAGAAGCAATTGCAATTTTGCTTATTATCAATTAGCAATATAGATAGAATTTACAAACCTTCTCCTCCTCTCGTTTGCGTTCTTTCTCCTTGAACTTTTCTTGAAGGTGTGCAATGTACTCGGCAAATATCTCCCGTTGGAAACTCTCATCATTAATGGATCTGAATTTATAACCCAAAAATTAACCCAACAATGGAAATAGCAGGAGATACATAAATATGGTCTAGTCATTAAACCAAAAAAAACCCTGTGCATAGTATTCTTACCTGTATTCAGGAGCATCTTCAAGCAAAGACTTGCAATCTTCCCATCTTGAGGAAACAGTTATTTCCTGAAAGGAGCCAACACAATCAATTAACAAGAAGTAACCACATCTCTAGCTGATAAGAAGCAAAATAGAATGTGGCACTATAAAATAAAAATGAACAAAATATGTATGGAACTTGGAAGTATGATAAATTAGGAGCTTGGGAGAAATAACTCTTCTTGTGAAAAAGATTGAAATTCACCTTTACAGAATAGAGTAAATCTGTAAACTCATCTGCCAGTCTTTGCTTTTTCTTTGCTTCCTTCTCTTCCTTTTCCCTTGTCCTTTCCATCACTTCTTCAAAAACAAGCTGCAAGAAAGATATTGAATGCAATAAATACAAAATAGAATCCTAAAGCTTGCAGAGCCTTTTTACCATTTTGACTTCACATTTTTTCCAAGGAAAATATTGTGGGGAAACCCAAGGGATGTTTCCCGACATTTGAGGATGGCATTGTAAACCCATTAGTGTAGAGACTAGTGTGCCTCGCTGAAGGGGATTCAAACCAGGCACCTGCTGGCACAGAAATGGCCCAGCAACATTGGCGACAACTGGTTGAGCTAACCCTTTGGGCTAAGCGGTTATCTTCACATAACATCATGATATGATTAATCTATATCCATCTTATATCAATAACAGTAATTCAGGTAACAAATATCTTCAGTCCTTCGGATTTTGAGTTAGAGATATAACTATTACTAACCTTAAGATTTGATTCAGATACTGCAGCCAAATCGCATGCTTCAGCAATAGAAGCTTTGAACTTGTCAAAAGTCCATGCTGATGTTATTGTGAACTGAAACAACCACGTTGAGAAAATCAGAAAACCATACCTCAGCATTCCACTTATCATATTATAAGCCCAAATGACATACCTTTCCTGACTTCATGGCATCTTTTATCCTTGCTTTGTCTTCGTGATACTGCCACAAATATTTTGAAATCAAAGTCAAATTTAAATAAAATGTGTCTTGAACATGTAACAACTCTTATAACAATAATTAGCTAGCCTGACAGTAAATATAATTAAATCTGTGTCATTAAATTCCATATTAGAACAATGACTGCTTCATAGTTCAATACCTGCTTCTCTAGCTCTTCTGCGACATCTTCAAACAATTCTTTAGGTGTCGAACCAGATGTGTTTGATGCAACAGCTACATAAGCCGGGTAATCCTTAACCTGCAACGATTGGAATTAAAACCTCTTTTAGAATTATTTAAAGTAGTATGGATAAGAAGACTCTAAAAAAACAGTGCTAATGTGAACAACGCCAAGCAACATCTGAGTATTACTAAAAACCTTTAAAACAATGTAACAGCATTGCATACCTTGCCACAGTAATCACGCCAGTGAGTCTTGGCTGTAAGTGTACCAGATGCCCTGTGTTCCTCCATCAACTTTCGAAATTCATCACGGTTCTTACGCTCTTTACGTCGCAATTGTTCCTATATTATAGAATGTTTGCTGTTACTAGTCTAAAAATATATATATTACAAAATAAAACCATAAAATACAACACAGAAGATAACTAGCCTAGTTTCGGACTTGCCTTTTGAATCCTTCTTTCTTCTTCTTCTTCTTTCTCCAAATCACGGATATACTCCTACCAGTATCAAACACTCAAAAAAGGTTATAGCAAGAAAAACAAATTGACAACAAAAAAATAAATTTAAGGATTCACAGTCACCTGGAAAATTTCCAATCGATCTATCTTATCCAACCGTGAACATCTCTCATCATCTTCTAGCCGATCTTGTACTTTCCTCCATTGAGTATTAGCCTGCAAGGAAAAACCAAAACATTCATTCTTAAACGTTCTAAATTAAAAGTACAAGAAATCATGCTTCACCAAAATTTCGCAAGGTCCATACCTTTATGAAATCACAAGACTCCAAATATGCTCTATATTCAATAAGATTCCTTTTCCGCTCTTCTCGTGCCTTGTCCCGCTCCTGAAGTCCAAAAATAAGTTCATACATTAGCACAAAATATATTTAAGTCAAAAAGTTAAAAAGCAAATGCAGCTCAGGTGTAACAGGAATATCCTAGACAAATATTTGTAATCAAAGATTTGACAATATACATGTCATCAAGATATATACAGATTAAAAGAACAATACACATTGAAATGCATGCAACAGCTTTCATAAAACATAAATTGCAAAAACTCACCCTTGTAAGTGCCAATAATGACTATAAGAGCAACGCCACAATGTTTAACATAATAGAACTGGGACAATGTCAATGACAAACTACAGTAATTGAATTAATCAAAAGGGCAAAAATTTAACACAATCTTACCTGAACTATAAGGTCCTGCTCTTACCTGAGATAAGGTAAAGTGCCTGGGCTCTCTTCAGGTAAGGTCCTGGTCCTGAACTCTGCTCAAGCAGGACAGAAATCATATTCACAGAGGAACTAGTTCACATCAGCCACAAATCACTTGGATCATGGACAGACAGATCCACTCGCAATTATGTTAGTATTGAGAGCTTCCGCAATTTTGGAGCAAGTCAGAATTTGAGGTATCACCTTCTGAGGCAGTTTTGGTTTCTCTATTCAATCCCTTACTTTTAATAGAGATTCCTACCTCCTATTTAGACCGACGAAGCAACGGGCTCTACTAGCCCAATTGGATGAGATGTGTAACATGTCTGTATGATCTGAAATTGCAAGCTTTTGCAGTTAAACATCTTGATGTTGTTTTTCGTTCACACTGCATGAGCAATTTTCATACTAGCATGTTTCAGGTGAATGCTTCACCTATCATCAGGGTATATAGTGATAAGAGAGAGTTACCTTTATAAATTCAAAAATGGGGTGAGACTGGTGGAGTATTGTGTGTAAGGTTAGATTAACATTCAAAAATATACAGGATGAAACTAAATTATTAAAAAAATCAAGGGTAAAAGAGAGGAGAAAAACAATTCAGTATAAAGGGTTTGCACATTGATTTCTTTATCCCTATCAATGCTCCTTAGATTGGGGGTTGAGATAGATCTATGCTTCTGCAGTTGAGGACAAGCCCCAAACAATCTTTCCTCAAGGAGATCCATCACCCTTAACAGAGTCAATTGGCATGGTAGTCAAAAGCCTAAGCTAATATTTATGTTGGTCAGAGTTTGAATGCTACTTTGATCTCTGTCACGGGGACTTGCTCCCCCCTCCTCAGTGGAGACAACCCTTGACTCCAACCCCCATTCCATTTGACAGCACACCCAATCCCCTGCCCCTTGTCAATGCCCTATGAATCACTGATTTGATGGGGACTGAAAATCTCTCCATAAACACCTTTCTTTCACCTTCAGGGATGACCCCACATCTTTCCCTCGCCTTCAAAAAAAAACAATCATTACCTCCTCCGCTGAAAGAGGTGAGTGTTACTTTCATTCAGCAAGTGCAAGTTTTTTCCAGCCCTCAACAAACATGGGTGACAAGTGATGTCTGGCCCTGTACAAGGAGGCCTTCAGACTTAGATCCCACTCACTTCGGCCACCCTTGCCCAAAGCGGATACCTCCAAGGCAATTACTTCGCTCTCCTATGCTTTCAACAAACAGAAGCACCAAGAGACATGCAAAAAGCAGTACTATATCAACAATTAGATCCATGAGACCCTGGTGATCATCTAGGCTCAACCAACGAGGCCCTTACAGGAGGGTTGCCTTAGATCTCATGACAATTCACACGACACCAACAAAAAGGAGATTTCCTCCTGAACTCAACATAGGATTACATCATCTGGATAGTGAGACATCTCAAGCAAGACATTCCCCCCCATTTTCAATTGTGTTTGGGACCCCTAAAACATTTTGGCACACCCTTTCCCCTAAACACCACACACTCCCCAAACTTATACCCTCGATCAATGTTTTCTATATGGCCTCCCTTTACAATATTCTTGGGACAACCCCCCCCCCAACCTTGCCATCTATTCTTCAAGAAAGACATCGAGAGACCAAAGCGGATTATGAGCACCAGTAAAGCAGCTAACATGGAAGACTTCCAAGTGAAGTTCTCAAAGCATGGCATCCGAACTCTCAACTCCTTCACTGTTGACTTATTTAACCATGTGGTTTGCTTTAGTTTCCCCCACACGTGAATTAGACACATCCTCCATTCAATAATCACTCTTTTCTTCTTCAAATCAAGGTCAACTCCAATCTGAACAACCATCGGACTATCATTGTCCAGCATGCACTCTCCAAGAGATATGCTACAGTTTTGCATCTACAACATTCGAATGAGTTGGAGGGTCAACACCTCAAGCCCAAAGCACGGGCTAGCTTTTGTGCAAAGTACCAAACGATTAATTACATCTTCACACTCAAGGATATTATTGAGTAAGCTCTTTATCACTCTTCAAAAGCCTTCTATTGCTTTGTAGACTTCTGTTATGCAATCAACATGGTACAAAGAGAGGCTTTCTTCAAGAGGCATCATGACATTGGCATTTCAAAGACCTTCCTAACAATCATCAAGAGATTGTACAAGTAAATTCTTCATCATCTACATATGGTACACGACCTATCTACCTTCATCTAGAGTACCATCAAAGTTAAGTAAGGGTACCACTGTGGTCAACCCTTTTTGGGATCTAAATTAATAAGTTGGAATCTTTCCTTCATGAGCATATCAAGGACATGCATGGTTGCCTACTCCTACACCATGTGTTGAAACCTTTGAAAGCTCACGGATTCCCTAATCCTATTGGCATCCTGACTTGAGGGCTTGTAAAGATAGATTGATGCTTTGGCCAACTTTTGTGACCTCCAACAATTGATTGCCAGCATGGGTAAAACCAAGGTTATGACCTTCGATGCACTAATGAGTGCTTTCGTTGGCTTACATTTCTACTTCTATTGGGAGGCATTGATATCACAACATATTACTATTTGGAGGTCCAATTTGTGGGGCCTCATTTTAGCATGTGTTAGACCTTCCCGCCAGAGCTCAATAAAGGGTACAACTCCGTCACTCTCCACGAGCTACAATGTTTCCTGAACCATTTTAAGGACATCCCATCAAAACTACAACTCTGGGATATGATTCTTAGACCTATAATCCTCTATGGTTCAAAGATCTAGGTACCAACTTTGTTGGACACAGACTCAAGCGCATCATCCAATGTAGACATGTGGTCCCCCAACCTATTATTCAATCAAAGTTTTGAGCCCATCCTTTTCACCCTGAGGTCATCTTTTCGTTGGCTTCCTTTCTACATATAGTTTGGGCCTTTGGGGACGAGGTACCCCCACCTACCACTCTACTATTTTGAAGCAATAGCCTCAACCTACTCGAAAGGACATGCACAATTTTGGTAGTCAAGACATCGCAACTTATTCAGTCAATCGCCATCTTCACAAATCATCTACATCATTTCAAGTAGTCTTTAGACATGTTAGGTCACCTCCTATGAACTAAACAAGAGTTGAATCAAGTCTTCTAAGAGGACATCTACATATTGGGCATCCAAGTTACTTGGACCACGCCCTCAAAAAGCCTAAGCTCAAACATGGCTTTCATTACAAATTCCCCCAAACTATTAGATTGTACCTTGGATAGTCTTCCATAGCCTAGGCACATGTGCAACAATCTCGAGTGCACTTGTGAACAAATTTGGGGACTTCAATTACAACAATTCGAATTGGACAGTGAGAGTGCACTTCCTTTCTTCTAGATTCAGTTGCGTGGTGCATTAGATTATGTAGGAGTGATTGTTCTTTTATTTCCAACAATCTATTCTCAACTATTTGCATGTGTTAGAAAATTTTCATGTGCTATTTTAGTTTTATTCTAGCAATTTCCAAATCAAGTTTAAGTTCAATTAGTTAAGGCTCACTCCCACTTTGTATTAACACCATTGTACTTGGCAATCCCATTGACCCACTTTAGTGGTCATTGTTGGACATCAATAAATTATCTACGAGGATGCATGCTTGCATGCCTCAGATCATCTCCAACAAAGGCGTGGTTTAGTTGATTCATCTATCCAATGCAATCAAGGTGCACTAGGATTAGGAGTTGTGACCTTCACTTGAGGCGTTGTTGTGCATGAGTCTAGATTCATTGTACCTTCTAGTTTAAGGGGAAGGCAAGGACATCTCAAATACAACAATACTCTCGTGTTTATATACTTTCTCATGAGTATTCATTGGGATTTGTGAACAGTATTTCCAAACTTCAGTGATCGAACTAGATTTGTATCGATGATCAACACATGGACCTTAGGAGGACTTTGGGGTGTGAAACCCTATTTTTTATCCTGATTGTAGATTGTAGCTTATTTAAAGCAATTACAACGATGGCAACTCACAATATGTGAGAGTCGCTTTTTGTTAAGAGCCTCCAACTTTGTGCCTAGAAGTTGAGATTGTAGAACCTCTTGCAAATCACAGACTAATGGTACCTAAAGGAGATGGTAGTTGCAACATCTACAAATCCCAAAAATCTAGCAAAACACGAGAAAATACAATAGAAAGCTAAATTGGAGATCAAATTGTTGCAATTGGGGATATCGTTGACGATAATAAGCTAGTTAGAAGTTCTCTAAAGAGATGTAGTCCATTGTAGCACAACTTTGTCCAAGTTATCTGTCATCAAGAGAAGCTACCTAACTTTGAGAATTAATGGTATACCTTCATTAGAGAGGAGATGGGACTACAACAAGTCTCAACCAAGTATGAGGATGTTCCAAACCTATAGCCCTTATCGAGAAAGTGAGGAAGAGGGGAAAGAAAGGATCTGGGAAGCGTCAAAAGAAGAAAGAAAACGCGGCGTCTTCTAACCTACAAAAGAAGTAAACTTGAACGATATCAAGAGCTTCAACTACACCAACCATGGCCATTACACTTCTCAATGTCCAGAGAAGAAGAAGGGGAAGGGCAAGCAACAACAACAGAAACAATTTACAAGAAGTATTGAAGCTTCAAGAGTGGACAAGTCCACTACTAAGCTCGATACAACCTTTGCCATGGTGTCATGCCTTTCCACCAACACACTTTCAGGTATCTTGTGGTATGTTGAATGTGGAGCCTTGAGACTATGAGAAGGACTTTCAGATTATGAGAAGGACTTTCAGATTTTCTCTTTTGCTTCTGAAGACACTATTGCTGGTGTGTTACTTTAGAAAAATGATCAAGGCCATGATCAACCTATTGCATATATGAGTAGGGCCTTGCAAAATTCAGAATTAAAGTATCCCATGTTTGAGAAACAGGCTTATGCCTTAGTCAAATCGCTCAAACACTTCAGAGTCTTCATTGGATATTCCAAGGTGATTGGTTATGTTCCTAATTATGCAATTAAAGATGTTTTATCTCAAGTAGAAGGATTGGGCTCAAGGGGTAGATGGATTGCTAAAATCCAAGAGTATGATTTGGAAATAAAACCACCAAAAATGATTAAAGGTCAAGGCTTGGCTGAAATGTTGACAGAAAGTAATGAGAAAGCCTTGGATATGGTTAACCAAATCAATAATGAAGAATGGCATCCTAACTTATTGAAACTTGAACAAGTATATTGGTATACAGACATCATCTTCTATCTTAAGAATCTAACTTGTCCAAGCCATCTAGTAGGACACAAGAAAAGGGCTTTGAGGTTAAAATCTTCTAAGTATGTCCTTACTAGAGATGGATTAGGATGGAAAAATCCTGATGGGGTTATCCTTAGATGTGTGGATGACATTGAGTCAAAGAAACTAATGGATGAGTTACATGGAGGATATTGTGGTGGACACTTTGCTCCTAAAACTACTACCCACAAAATCCTCAGAGCAGGATACTATTGGCCCACCATATTTTCAAATGTACATCAGCTTGTTCGGAAATGTGAGCCATGTCAGCTTTTCACAAGAAAGCAGAAGTTAGCAGCACTCCCTTTGCAACCAGTGGTGGTTGAAGCACCTTTTCAGCAGTGGGGTTTGGACTTCATCAGGAAGTTCAGTGATAATTCAAGTAATGGTTATTCATGGGTTCTCACAGCTATTGATTACTTTACAAAATGGGTTGAAGCCATTCCTACAAAGTCAGCAACTGAAAAGGTAGTGATGGAGTTCCTTGAAGACAAAATCATAACCAGGTTTGGGGTTCCATCAAAGATAGTGACAGATAATGCCAAGGCCTTTTGTTCAGCAGAGATATCATCCTTTTGTTTCAAATACGGTATTATTTTGTCACATGCATCAGATTATTATCCCCAAGGAAATGGTCAGGCAGAGTCAAGTAATAAAAACCTAATGACCATTGTTAAGAAAATAGTCGATGAAAATAAAAAGTCTTGGGATAGTAAAATCAAACACGCACTATGGGCTGACAGAATAACAAAGAAAGCAGCTACTAGAAAGAGTATGTTTGAGCTAGTGTATGGATTGGAGGCTAGGATGCCAGTGCACATTAGACTTCCTACTTATGGGTCAGTTGAGGATTTTTCCACAGAGCAAGATGCAGTTCAGAACAGGGTCAATCAGATCATTGAGTTAGATGAAATCAAACGAAGGGCTTATGATCAGAATTGCAGAAATCAGAGCAGGGTTAAGAAAGCTTTCGACAGGTCAGCCAGACAGAGGGACGTCATGGTTGGTGATACAGTTTTATTATGGGATAAAGGCAGAGAGAAACCTAGAAAACATGACAAATTTGATAGCTTATGGTTGGGGCCATATTTGATCAGAGAAATAGCGGGGCCAAATTCTTTTCATCTCAGCCATTTGGATAGTGAGCCCATTAACATTCCACGGAATGGGCAGCATCTCAAGCTCTTCTACAGATGAGGGGCAACTTGGTGTCCAAAGGGACACCCTCTGTAATGTATCTCTAACATTTTTTCTTGTATTTCAGTTTTGTATTATTTCATTCATTATGTAAATATGTACTTAGAAATTTTTCTGTACTATAGATTTCATTTGTTGTAAAATAATGATGTTGTACTTTAGTCATTTCATTTTGTAAATGTTGTATATAGCATTCATTGATTTAATCATGTATATATGTATTCTTATGTTGGTTATCGGTGAGCACTCTGTTGTAGGTGTTGGATTCTCGTATGCTCTCCGTCTCGAGTGAGAAGATCAAACACACGTCCCCATGTGGAGCCAGATGTTGATCGTCTCTCCAACATAGGTGGTCAACTCCATGTGCCATGAAGAGATGCATCATCAGATGAAAATTTGTTGAAGACTTTGGTCAAAAGGGCATGTTTGGCCCCAACACTTCTTTTTGTCACTGGAATTTCCGCACCCCTACGTGGGTTAATAATGTAATAGGTCTGCATGAGTCATGTCTAGGTCAGTTACCTTGGGATCGTTTCACTGGGAGAGCTCCTTTCACCGAGGGTTTTTTATCCTCGAGTTATCAATTGGGCTTTTCAGCCTTATTGATTTCCCTTGAGTTTTTCCCTCACACTTGCAATAATTCCTCCAAAGTGGTGAACGGCGTTCTAGTGGGCTTATCTTTTGGTAACTATTGTAGGGAATCATTGTAAATGACCATAAAAGGCATCTTAGAAGGTTTCGCGGAATTTCGTCGAGTCTAGAATAGTTTTTTTTGATTAATTAATTTTTAATTAAATTTCCCTAAGTTTGGAGATTTAATTAATTAATTTTTAATTAAATTTCCCTAAGTTTGGAGATTTAATTAATTAATTTTTAATTAAATTTCCCTAAGTTTGGAGATTTAATTAATTATTTATTTTTGAGCAAATATTGTAAAAACTAGGTCCTTGGACTTTTGATAGGGGTATTTGTGCTCAAAAGAAATGAAATAGCACCCCCACATCCATGGACCAAGTTTCAGCTATCCATGGATGAAGTTCATTTCGATTCTTGCCATGGGTTTGTCAGTGTCGGTCCCGGATTCTAAAGCGGTAATTTTAATTGCTTAAGTCCAATCATGGCAAAATTGTAAAATGTAATAATGAGTTAAAAGGATGTTTAATGTTGGATAAAAGTTAGAGGGAGAAAAGTCCAAACATGGCAAAATTGTAAAAATGTAATAATGAGTTAAAAGGATGTTTAATGTTGGATAGAAGTTAGAGAGAGACTCCCTAAGCCTAACCTAACCACCCAACCTTTTTCCTAACCTTTTTCTACCCTTTCCCCCTCACACTCACTAAACCCTCACGCCCTTCAAGGAAGTTGACACCCCCCTTCTAGAAGAAATTCTAGAAAAATCGATTTTTAAGGGAGATGGCCCCTTTCTTGGTTGGTGTGCCTCCCTTGACCCCTCACATCTCACCCTTGTGTGATCCCAACACCTCTACCTCATCCCAACACCTCCCATCCTCTCCTCATCCCAAAAAGTTGTGCCCTCCTAGAAGAAGTGCACCCCCTTCCATCTAGAAGCTTTCCAAAATAATTTTTAAAAAATTATTTGAAACCTCTCACCTTCCTTGGCATCAATCCCAAGGCCTCCCACACCCCTTTTGCTTGATCCCAACATTTTCCACCTCTTCTACACCCTAGATCTAAAATCTAAACCCTAAGAGCCCTAGCCTAGAGATCTACTCTTATGCTTGGTGGTGGACACTTGGCATTGATCCAAGAGGGGTGAGTTTGCCTCTCCAAGTATAAATAGATCCATTTCCTCAGTCCCAACTCACCATATCTTGAACTTAGGTTATGCTACTTGATTTCTCACTCTCTCTCTCTCTTTCTTTCATCATTTTCATTCTCTAGCTCCTAGGGTTTTGGAGATAGTTTTCTCCAAGATCCTCTTCTTGAGTAATACAGAGAAAACCTTTGGAGGATTATTGGAAGAGTTATGCACATGCTTTTTCTTGCCATACACATGAGGTAAAGTTGTTCTAAATTGTTTGGTGATTGCATCCATTGGATCCTAAGGTAAAATGTTATTTGGGTAGATCTAGTAATCCACATGCTTGTAGATCTATATATCTTGATATGTTAGATAGGATTGAAATGTCATCTTATTAGTGTATGCAACATATTGTCTATTGTATGCCATCACTTTTCAAGATTTTTACAGGTTCGACATCAAGAGTTTCATTGGGAACACCTCAAGCAAGAAGGTTCAACTTCAAGAGTTTCATTGGGAACACCTCAAGCAAGAAGGCTCCCTTGAGACATTCAAACTCCATTCTTTTCTCACTCTTGCTCTTCTTTTATATTGTTGTTCATTTCCATCTATATTTCAACGAGTATAGCTTAGCAAGATAGGTCAATTTCACTCAAATATTTCAAAATTTTCTTAAGAAAAATTTTTGCCCTAAAAAGGATACTTTGCTGGTTTTTGCAGGTTCATATCTGGTTGAGAGGGGTTTTGGCCACCCAAAGGCATCCACACAACACTCAAAGACCCCCCAAAGGGATTGGTAGCTATTTCTCAACCTCCTTCAATTTCTAGGTATTTTTGTTCATTTCTTCATTTTCTTACTTGCTAGTAGCTCATAGTTGGAGAAGGAGTGGTACGGCCTCCTCCCACGTGTGAACTCTTGGGTAGCTTAGATCTAGTTTAGATCTTGCTTTTTCTGAGCCTTTTTGAGCTAGGACGTAGGGTTTAGAAGGTGAAGTGGGCATCTTCTTAGCCTAAGACATGAGGTAGGATTTGCCTCTTGTTTGTTTGGTTTGCTTGCTTATTTCTTTCCTTAGTTTGTATCTCTTGCTTGCTTGCTTCTCTCTTTTCTCAATATTTTCTAAGTTAAGCAAGCTAATTAATTGCCTACCTATTTGGGAGAGGAATACCCCAAGAGGTTTGGTTAGGGTTTTAATATGTGATTGTGATCTAAGTGCTTAATGTTCTAAAATATTCTAGATCTAGATCTCATACATGGTTAATCCTTAGCTTAAGCCTATTGGGCATAATAACTTAATTAGATCTACTTGCAGGCTTAAAGCTCTTCAAAGTTTAAATCTTTTTCTTAGATGCTTAGATCTATAACTCTAAATGCTTCAATAAGTGAATGGTGTTTTTCTTTATTGTTATGATCTATTAAGGCCATTTGCCACATACTTGAAGTAATCTCATTTATAAGTTGGTAGTGTAGGCAAACACTTAAATCTTTTTCATTCTCACACTTAATGCTCATATCTTAATGCTCTCAATCATAAGATAAGTGTGTTTCTCTTTTCATCTTGTTGGCAAGTTGTTCTTGCCCTTGTAGCTTCTTTCTTTAATTTGCAAGCTATCTAATTGTGCAATCAAGTGACTTGCTCTCACATAGCATATATGTGTTAATGCTCTTAATCTCATAACTTAATCAACACATTTTTAGGCTAAAGTAAGTTTCGGCCAAGTCACTAAGTCACTTTTTAAAAGTGTCATAAAACTCTTAGAACACTCTAAAACACTCATCAAAGTCTACCTAATTCATATAACAACTTAATAGACTATTTAGGGTACCTTAGACCACCATCTAAAATGGGGATTGAGGGGCAACAGAAGGTGATTAGGCCGGGGACGGTCTCGTGGTGTGGAGCATCCTTTCTGTGAGAACTCAATCTTTCGGGCTGACCGACGAAGCTAGGGTGGGCCTTGTTGCCATACTTCTTGAGCATCCAGCAGTCATTTGGCAATAGAAGGAGGAAACTTTGGTGAAAGCTTAATGAAAGTAACTAAAACTTAATAATCTTAAGGAAGCTTAATAATTCAACCTTGAACTAAAATCTCTAAATACTTAGTGGGTTTAAAAACCCACTAAGAGTGGGTCTTCTTCATCTTCATAATACTTGTGCTTAAAACTCATAAATCTTCTTTGGTTGATGTATTGATGATGTATTGATGATGATCTCATATATGTAATATGATACTTTGATCTTCTTGTAACCTACACACAAATCATTAAAGTGGTTAGCGTGTTTGTTGTATTCTAGTATTCTTTAATTGTAAATCTTGTACTTAATTTTTTATTCAACTATTCTTTTGTATAACTTGTAATCATACTTGTAACGAATCACCCTAACATCTAGTTGACCCCTTGCCCAATCTTAGGCACTAGTCTTAGTTTCCCTAGGAAAAGGTCTTGC
>SNQJ01S0000440.1:153796-188233 GCA_010110895.2 Picea sitchensis
CTAGAAACTAGGGACTACCCCCCTTGGCTTCCCTAGGAGTGAGCCTAGACGGAAGAGGTTCCGGTCAAAGTGACAGTGTGGGCTGTGAACCTAGGCATTGTGCCTCCAAGGACACACTAAGTGAGTCGGACTTAGCTCACGTTTGCAAGTGTGTATTAGGACGGCAACAGGGTACAAGGCTTATAGTTGGCACAAGAATTTGACTTGAAGGACATTGAAAAAATGCACTATTTCTTGGGTCTAGAGGTGTGCCAAAGTACAAGTGTGTATTTTCTTGGGCAAGGAAAATACACAGTTGAGATCCTGAAAAGTTTCTAGATTCCCTCCCTCCCTCCCTCCAGGCTCCAAGAATTTTTCTTGGGCAAGGAAAATATATACTTGAGATCCTGAAAAGGTTTTATATGATGGATTGTAAACCCATGACCATTCTGATAATGTCGAATATGAAGTTGCACACTGACTTGGAGTCAGCTTTGATAGATCCTTTGGTATATAGACAGTTGATTGGACCCTTGATGTATCTAACTAACACCAAACCTGACATATGTTTTACAGCGAATACCTTGAGCCAATTCATGGTTGAGCTAAGGCGGATTTACTCGATAGCTGCAAAATATGTGCTCCAATATCTGGAGGGCCCAGTTCATTATGGTATATCATATGAGATATGTAGGAGAAGTTGAGTTAATTTCCCTGGATTCATTGAAACTGACTGGGTGTTGCTTCAGTTTGGGTTCAAGAGCAATTTCCTCATTCAACAGGAAGTAGGCTTCAATGGCATTGAATTTAACAGAGGACTGCTAGTTGTGATGCTATCTACCCTCACAAGTTGCTTGCAAAACTGACTGGTGACTAGCTAGAGCACACTATGGTCTACTGTGACAACCAAAGTTGTATCAAACTCTCTAAGGTTTCATTATTCCATGGCCACTCCAAGCACATTGACATCAAGTACCATTTTATCAAGGAGAGGGTTCAAAAGGGAGCAATTGCTCTAGAGTATATTCAGACAAATCAACAAGCAAACCGAACTAGACAATAAGGGTGCACTTCCGTTCTAGATTCAACAATATGGCAAATTAGATTAAGTAGGAGTGATTGTTCTTCTATTTCCAGCATTCTATCCTCGATAACTTGTATGTTATCCTCGATAACTTGTATGTTATCCTCTACAGATTGCATGTGTTAGTTTAATTTTATTCTAGCAATTTTCTAATTAAATCTAAATTCAGTGACGTAAGGCACATGCAGTGTAGTTAGGAGCATAGATCTCTAGGAGGATGCATTATTGCAGGAATCAGATCATCTCCAATAGAAGCACACTTTACTTGGATTAAGAGTAAGACCTTGAGTTGAGGCGTTATTGTGCATGTGTCTAGATTTATTGTACCTTCTAGTCTATAAAGGAGAAATATTTTCTATAGAATATGGCTATAGATTCTAGCATTATTAGAATTGCAATTTTGAATAGCTATCAATTTTCAACTATCCAATTTTTTTAGGAATTCTCAGGCGACATTAGTCATTGCTGGAGGTGAGATGTCCCATGCAGGAGGCAACCACATTGCTGGATTAAAATTGATTTCGCTGGATGGTGTTTTCCAAGTGGGGAAGAAGGTGCATACGAGGTGATGTTTTCAGAATTTATTTTGTTGAATGTTCTTCATTGTAATGTCAATCATAGAGCTTGGAAAATTTTGTTGGTGTGGGTGACAAAATCATCTCTGTACTTAAAATAGGAAGCCAAATACACTCAAAATAACAATGTATTACACAATTTGTGACTTTCTACAAATGGAAGGTTTAGCTGAATGAATTGTGGGTACACCAGAGCTTGGGGCTAGGGATAAATGTGGACGCCTCTTGCCTATGTTGGCAAGAGATCTTCATCAACATTATGCTGCTTTGCATCATCACGGAAGCCAACAACTGTGGCCCTAAGTTAAGAGCATGTAGCTATGTACTACCTATTTTTACAAATAAATATATCTAATATTCATCCATGAATTTTGAAATAAAGTTGTTATTCGGACATACATATATAAAATCCACCCACCCACTTAACTAATTAACTGGAAGATGACTTAATAAAGTAAGTGTATTCAAACCTTCCGCTCCAACTCAATCAGATAGCTCTCAAAGAGCTCCTCCCTTTCTCTTCCTCGCTCAACAGCATGGAACCTTGCATCGTTTTCAAAGAGAGTGACCGCCTTACTGCTCAAAATAAGTAAAAACTGTTAGGTAAATGCACTATCAACTATACTGCATCTAATAGAAAGCACAAAAAAATAGTTAAGATGCAAAGTCAACAAGGGCTGCCATACTCCACAAAGGCATAAATAGTTTCATTAAAGATATGAATAAGCCTACCTCCATCGTGTTGCTGATGTAAGTTCTTTACACTCCTGAAAGAAAAATACAATTGTTACAATTATATTAAAAAAAAGAATCAATTTGATTAATGGAAACAATTTTAATCCTTGAATATTCAGTTGTAGATGATAAAATAAGTGAGAAAACAGTTTAGTTTTTATAAATATATTCCAGAAATGTAGCAAGTCTGAAGCATTTAAAATAAAGATGCAAGGCTACCTCCAACATCATTACAAAATCTTCCCGTGCTCTCTTCTGCCGAATGCGCCGTTCTTCAGCTTCATGTTTCTTTCGCTGTGCCAAATACTACAACACCAATATAGTACAGAATCATTGACCCAACAATTAAATTAGGCGTTGTCTAAACATTCAAATTTTTGAACTTTTTCACCGGAATCCGGCAAAACAGATCTTGGTGAAATCACCATGTTTTGTTGTTTAAATTGCATTTTTGAATGCATAAATGGATTCAGCACTCTGAAAAACCCTTAAGGCACTCACAGTATACAGACTCAATCAGTCAAATCTGGAGTTCCAACAATTTTTGGCCGGATTTCAGTAAAAATTGATTGGAAAATATGCTCATAAAAACTCCAAAAAGTAGAACATTTAGACTACGCGATTATATTATACATAACACTAGGCCCCCGAATTATATCCTTGGATTCAGTAATATTTCTGAGTCCATATTTGTAATACAATCTATTTGCTCAAGGATATAAGGAAACACAAATTCGTACTTCATTGAAAGCTTGTTTACGCTCTCCCAGGGTTTTGAGGGCTCCATATCGCTTATCATTGATGATTACACGCATTGCCTGTACAGAGAGTTTTCACTTTCCTTTAGAACAAGAACACAAGGAAAAATCGGGACGATTTAGAACATGACAACAGTACCTGTTCCCAAGTCCAATCAGCTTCTACATGTGCAGATTCTAGAAGTTCCTTAAAAGCATTCTTCGCCTCCTGGAAAAGAACAAAAGCTAATCAGTTCATAAACCAAGTAAAAAGTCATCATGATGTACTGCAAGACCATACAGCACAGCAGTGGTTTACAGATAAATGATCAGGTTCATTCCTTGGCGATTGTGGAGCCACTGAAGGGTGCTGCCAGAAAACAAATGCTGATTCACATCTCAAAATATTTGCTTAAATACAATAACAAAAGACAAAGGTAAGCTCACATACTATTTTATTGGCATAAATCAGAGGCTCCTCATCAACCGCTTTCTCTTCTGATAGAGGAGTTACATTGACCTTTCCAGTTACAGGCATCGCTTTCTTAGCTTCCTGCAATTAAGAGAAATGTAATTCCATAGTAATGTTGAACACAAGGTAAGCCAAAATATTCCTATAAAAGAACACACTCCTTTAGTTACCGCAACAAACCAGAACATAATGGATGCTTCTTAACCAAAAAGGGATAAATATCATAAAATCAAATTAACCTACAAAAATGGATTAGAGAATATTGGCAGATGATTCAAGGCTACTCACTAAACTATATCCTGCCAGTAACAAATAATCATGCATCCATCCACTAGAAGAACACAATCTTGAAAAATCTTTTGCAAGCAAACTTTGGCAAATTGAAAGCAGTGTATTGATCAGTGAACCAATGTTATCGGAACAGGCCGGTTCTAACCAGTTTGGAAGGTTTCTGTTCGGAATGGAACTGCTGAACCAGATTTGACCAAATCAGTAAGGCTCCTTACAGAACCAACCAGTTCCATACCAGCACACAAGGACCCAACAAAAACTAAAAAATGTAAACCTTAAACCTATTTCGCATCTAATTAATGATGCCCCCCTTTTATTTGCCTCACACCCTTCATGTCGATCAATCATGAGCTTGTGAAGAGTTGGCAATTGCAGTAAAGAGCATTCATTTGGCATTATTGGTGAAAGCAGTTTGGTGGCCAGTGCCATGATTTGCAAAAGCTTGCAAAACAAATCTTGGGCCAGAAATGCGATGCTTCTGGCTGTGAACACCACTCAAATGTCTTGGAGGTTATTAATCCCTCCTCAGAATGGGAGGTAGAGAGTCAGCCAGCAGCGTTTGCAAACAAAGACTTATGTTGGACAGAGTTGGGCCTGCTTCCACTGCCACAGATCCAGCCATTGGTGTTGTCCCTTCAGGCCCAGGGGAATCAAGTCACCACCCATGCAGAGGACATAGAAAATAATTCGGATAATTATGTCATATAATTAGATTGCAGAGTCTAGAGTCTAGACTATTGTTATCAGTATGTTTGTTTTTGGACTCTAAAGGCCATTTAGAGACTCAGTGTTTATGTATTTTGGTTCAGATATGCATTGCACTCTGCTAATTTCTTATATTAACCCTTACATGCCTATATACATGAGAAAACTTAGCATATTTTGTGTCTAATCATTTTCTCTGCATGAATATATAATATTTTATCAAAAAGTAAATATTTTATGTATTTTTTGGTCAATTGGTTCTGTTTCCACATTTTAATGGTTTCAGTTTTTGGGGTCAACCAGTTTTGTTTCCCTTTTTTACCAGTTCCAGCTTTTGGGGTCAAATGGTTCCAGTTCTGGGGACAATGACTCTGTCAATAGATAATAATTGTGAATACCAATGTCCATTCACATGTTGAGAAGCAAAGAACAATAAACTGCCAAAACATGTCACACACAGAACAAGATAGACTGGTTCTCCTAGACAGATACTTCTAGGAAAGTAGTCTTAACTAAAGATCACAAATCAGCCTCTGGATTTGGTTGATGTCATGGACCAAAGGGACAGATTTAAAGCATCCATTTGTTAACTAGGGCCAGCCTAGAGGACTGGTTATGCCCAATGATCTAGCCATTAGCCATTATGACACACATATAATTAGGCAATCTCCATCTGCTCAATGAGTGTAGAGCTACCTTTGAGTATTAAAAGAGACGTTTAACAGATGACTTAGTAGCCAAGGAATGTGTAAAGTTCTATCCTCTGAGAAATATATTTCCAATCTGATGATCTAGGCTGAACCAGAGACCTTGCCTCCATACAGAAGGAAATTGAAGCAGCTACGTGTAGCTCCAAAGCTAGTGCCATTTTAAATTTTGTATAAAGCATGACAATATTTCGCAGGAAAAACAGGAACACGGAATTATTGTCATTATCAATGTTCTACTACAACCAAGATGGCTGAGGCCCACACACAGCAACAACTGCATTCCTATAAAAGGCAACAAAGGATGACCTTGTATTCAAATGTAAATAAGAAATCCATACATCATAACATTAGGATGTCGGGGGAAATCCTGCTTGTCTAACAAGGAAATGGCCCTCTTCAGAATGAATTTATAGAAAAGGATAAGAGAACAATTTAGGTAAAGATGTTACTAAACAACAATCTGAATAACATTTACAGATGTAAGTTTTACCTCCAAATCCTGTGCAGAAGCTTCATCAGTTCCTCCCTCCTTTAAATCTCCACCATTTGTTTTATCGGTATTTGACCTGTGAATGACAGAAAAGAACAGAAGATGAGTAAGATGCAATCAACTTAACATGCCATCTCTTTCATAAAATATAGTTGATATCTTCCTTACGCTGTTGCAGCAATTGCAGTTTCTGCTACACTTGTGGGCACTGTGTTAGTTGTGGGAACCACGGCAGTTGGTGTTAATGAAGCAGTAGTAGCAAGCGGTACCGCAGCTGCAGTGATTGATGGCACAACACCAATTGCGGGAGTTGTGAGAACAGATGTGGTCATGGCAGATGAGACAGCTCCAGCAGATGTAGAAATACTTGGTGTCAAAGAAGCCATAACACTAACTGGGTTTGTGGGCAAAAGAGGCATAACTGGTGCAGCAACTGTTGGAGTGCCTGTTGATGCTAAGACTGTAGCAGATACTGATATGCTGGGAGCAGATAGATTTGGAGATGCTTTAGACGGAGATGATGTGACAGCAACTGGAACTGGTGATGCAGCTGTGGACAATGATCCTTCAGAGTTTCCAACTGAAGCTGCTGTTTTTTCTGCCTGCTCTCGAGCTATCTGAGGAAATCCCACAAAAGAACTTACTAAAACAGGTTACTAAAAATTGACAGACCAAAAAGGCATCAACCTTCTCAAAGAAAAATAAGAAATAGTACAAACCTTCAGTTCATCTGGAATAGTCCACTTCGATTGTTTTGTGACCTTGTTGTAATAGTACCTGTGTAAACAAAAGAGATCGGAATTTGAGATAAATACAGAAAAGCTTCCAATTTGACCTAAACATCAGTTCAACAATGTCTAATTAAAGAATAATAATTACTCACTTTCGCCCCTCTGGAGTTGTGAATTCTTTCCAAACAGTGGATGCATCCGCCCGCTGCATCAAGCATGTAGAACAACAGTGAAGTGTTAAAAACCTAAAAGAATCGGAGTAGATAAGAATAATTATTGTTGTGGAATAAAATCCCACCAGAGGGATTTTCCACTCTAGTAATAGCTTGTTATACACATCACATAATAGATGCATCAACATAAGAATACAATCATTAGATTAACACAAGAACAATGGAATTGTTCCAAAAAATAAGACTTTCTTTCTCACCCAATAAAAGAACAATGGAATTGTTCCCAAGAAGAAGATTTCTACTTTTTCACCCAGTAAAAGAATCTTGATCCCTGACAAGATGTGAATCCAGGATTACAGAGCCCATGAGAAAATATCATAACTCAATCATACCAACCAGCTCAAGCATGACCTGGGCATTGGAACTTGGAAGAGTTCCATAATACAAAATTTGCATGCATGAAACAATCAATGACAAAAATTTATATTTCTTTTTTACTTTTTGAATTTATGTGAACTAATTCAGAATTATGTGTACAGTCAGCCCTGTGGTTGCCACTTCAAAAAGCACCCCATGTAACTTTGGACCTCATAATAAGCTGGAGAAAACAGCAAAACTTCTCCATTTTTTATGTCATTAGCAACAAATTTGGGGAAAACAAAATCCACATGAAGCATAATTAATCAACTATTCTCCATAATATCTATCACAGAGGGAAGAGATAGCTTCTAGAAATGTCAAGATTCTTTATAAATACTGAATACATATCCTCTAAAGAATGGCATCACATATTAATATAACGAACCTAAGCATACAGTGAGAGTAATCTAGGGTTATCTCACCTCAATTGGTGTCATCAATTCTAAAGGCTTCTCCCAACTTGACTGCCTTGTCTTCTTGTTAAAATAATATCTACACAAGATCAGAAGATTGCAATTCACTCAAAAGTGCCATTCCATTTCAGGTATTGTAAAACCTAGAATTAGTAGGTGCTGGAATGTACAAATTAAATCTCTTGCTAGCGCAAGCAAGTTCACAAAGCTTTCAAAGTATTAGATACAAAGGCTCTCTGTTGCATAAAACAAATGATATTACTGCTTGTAGTATTTCTGTTGAAAGTACTAACTAAAAATAAATTGAACATGGAAGCAATGAGCAGTACCACAAGATCACAACTACGTGCATCCTCATCCTGCTACTCATGAGGTCAACCCTGTTCTATCACTTCTGACTAAATAGTCACATATAAAAATAAATAATACACCTTTGAATTACCATTGTTCATACCTTCTTCCATCTGTGGCAGTATGTTCTTGCCAATCTGAAGAACTTTGCAAGTTGGAATTACCAGGTTGAACAACAGCTCCCTTTAAAATACAGAAGAAATGTCAATTCAGTTTCAACAAACAACCACTCATATGCCTACAAATACAGTAATTACAGCAGCTCCATGTTACCAAATGTATAAAACACAATTGCTTTGAAAGATATCCACAATAAAAACCTGTGAAAGAAATTTAATATGCTTAAAATCTTACAGGAGCTGAAGCAAAGCCAACAGCAGATTGTTGCCCTGTCTGCATCCCTTGAGATGCAGGGACACTATTTTGATTTGCAGATCCCCATTGCTGAGTTCCAGAATGCACCAGTGGCATGTGTTGAGGCTGAGAAACAGCTTGATATTGTGGATTAACACTGTATGAATTCTGTGACTGACCATACGTAGATGGAGCAAACTGGAGAACAGAAAATACTAGTGTCAAGAAAATATAAAAAAACATGCTTCCTGCAAACCTTGTTAAAACAGAAAACACGTTTACATGCCATAATAAGCCTTATACAAATAAAAGTAGATGGTACCGTATAGGATGATGACGGTGGCAATCCCATGCCACCTAAACCAGATGGAGGCGGCATACTAAGAGGCTGTTGAGATTGCTGAGGCTGCTGAGATGGAGGAGCCCCGCTTGTCATTGGCCTTGGCTGCTGAAGATATGTCATAGAAGGAGCCTGAGATGAAGGCGGAGTTTGTTGTTGTTGCCCTGGACGTGGAGGCAAATGTTGCATTTGTGGAGGATACTGCACAGGCTGTGGTTGAACAGATGGAGCAGTTCCAATGTTTGGCGGTGGTATACCTTGAGCCATAGGCCGAAACTGTTGGCTACTTGGAGGCATAAATTGCTGACCTGTTTGTGGTGGTACTCCAGATCTAAACTGCATTCACTCATCAATTTCTTTGTCAAATGTCTCATTAAATAGCAATTATATGCAAATGTCCAAATCAACACCAATCAGTCTGGCACAATATAATGGCAAGAAAACATCAACAGGTCACGGATCATACTTGCATTGGCAGTGGAGGTCCAAAGTTTTGAGGTCCTGACGACACCATGCCAGGTGGACGAGGTGGCTACAAACACATATAGAAAAGTCAGAAAGAAGAATTCAGATGACATGATATCCGTAGAACCAAAAGCAGTTTTAATGTGATTCAAAACATCAAGCCCATGCTTACCAGCTGTCCAGATGATGCGGGATTTCCTGTCATGTGAGTTTGAGGAGGCCCAGAAGGGTGCCCAGAAACTGCTGGAGTGGCTACTGTGTTGGGCCCTGAAAATTTGAGCATCGACAACCGTCATTCTTGAGAATCTTAGAAAATGTAAAGGTGGTGTACAAAGAGCAAAATATGAAACATGACATCACGGAAGTCAAAGTTCTATAGGAACTCTCTTGAGTAAACATATGCAGAATTTTCAAACTTTATTGCCAGATAGCCCAAACCTTGAGCTTAGCCATGAGAATTTGATTAAACAAATGTACAATCACTTTTACTTTGGAAAAATGTTGTTGCCACTGGCATTCTTTATTATATGCCCAAATTGTGAAAAAATTAAAATAGGTACATCATGTTTCATTCCAATAAGCAAGAACCAATACGCTTTTATGGACTACTAGCGATTTTCCAAAAATTGGCTGGACTACGTAAATTGTATTGTGAACAGTTGAGTTAATACAATGAGAAGTGTGTGGCTGTTTGGCTGGTTTTCCCATTTTGAGTTTCCAGGGTAAATCTTGTGTAAACTGTGAATATACCACTGCTTTCTTTCTGCTTTTCTTAAAAATCTGTTAGCTTTGCTTCTCTTGTATAGGTTTATCAGTTGCTGGAAAAAACACAAAAGAGAATTGCCAGAAAATCCTGCAAAAAAACTGAGCAGAATGGGTGTTTTCTGTTAGAGTGTTTCATCAGACTCACAAGTCAAACTCACCGAACCATTAAAATGAAAAACTCAGCGTGTACTTGCCAGTCAGAGTTCAGGCTAACAAGTACTTGCAAGTCAAACTCACCGCTGGCAAATCAGACTCGCAGGTAGCAAGTTTGGCTCACCCGCAAGTCAAAACAGCTCATTTTCTGAGCTGAGCTAAGTTTGAGATAAGAGTCCAAAACAAACTCGAGTGAGTTTTGTTACTATGGTCAGAAATGTACTTGCTGCTACTATGGTCTGTATTGGCGAATGCATTTTCCATGCATGAAAAAAATTGCTGCAAAAGAAACTAAACAACCAGCCAGAAGCTGATATAAATGGCTAAAACAAAAGAGCAAAACCAAACACTTAGGATAAGCAAATACTTCTAGATGAAGAATTTAGCTGTACATAGAATATATGTACACGATAACCAAACGTTTGAAAAATAACGAATGCCATTGATAACCAAAATCCTAAATAAACATTCAGAATGATATGTCCTATAAGCAAATATTTCAGAATGAAGTATTTAGTCGTACATACAATGTACATGATATCCAGGATGTCTGGAAAAGCCCAAATAAACTCTCATAATGGCATGTCTTCAACTCTACAATGTAGATAGAAAGCCCAATGCCCCAAGAGTTACAGTTCAATCAGTTGAACCATCTATTCAAGGCATGTTGCAGACAGGGAGGCCATAGATCACAGATTCAAATCCAATAACGTCCCTCAAGGTTACCAATTGCTATGTGGCCGGTGGTTGAGCCACCCTCCTTCCAGATATTCCAGGGAAGAGGGGGGATCCCAGGAGGTTTTCCTTAAAAAAAATATTGAAAGCCCAGAAATAAGGGTATCTGCAAACAGAATGTCATAATATAAATTACTTGAATCACGTAACTTTTCCAGACCTACTGTTCATTGAAATAATGGGGAAAAGCACAATTGCCAACCTATTTATCCATTTGCATGTTTACAGCAGATCCATTGCAACTCAAATTTCAATTTTTCAAGGCTAAAAAAGAAAATATGCATGTGTTTGTCATGATATGTGAAGCAAATAATCATCTTTGTCACAATAAAGATTTCAACACTTTTCTTGGAGTGCCCTACCCCTATAGGTTGTTGATGGTTCTCCAGTTATCAGCATCGGGCAGACATTCTCCCAGATTGGTCATGCTGATTTGACCAAGGGAAATGACTCATTCACTCACGGAGCTTTGCTAGTGGTGAATGGCCCAGGCATAGCCTTTCTCCTGACAAGGAGTGGATAGACTCGAGGTGCTCTCACATTGCCTGCTCCATGATGGAGTGATCTATATTAATTAGACATGCATCTGAGGAAATAATCATCAACATAAATATAATATTTAAATAATATATTTATAATATAATGTATAAATATATAAATAATCAATAATTAATAATAATTTAATTAATGAAAAGACATGTCCATTAATGAAAGGGCACTCCACCCAAGTATATATATCGGGGCCCTAAATTGTAATATATCATCTCATATAATATTTACTTACAATAACCTCTCATCAAGTTCGCTAAGTCTTTTTGAGATTTTCAGTGTGTAATTATTCTATGATAACAGTAGCATTTAAATCATAAGGCAGTAATTATCAGATCTGAAAATCAGAAAATTCAACATGGTATCAGAGCATTTGTGGATAGGAGGAGTTTCCCAAGTTTGATCGGCTATGACAACATCAGTTTGTGTGAGCTATGGCATCGGAGATTTGCACACTTACATTACGGGCTTTACCAGCATTGAAGAGGATGGTCACGGGACTTCTGGAGCTTCAGGTAGAGCATGATGGCATTTGCAGAGGATGTGCACTTGGCAAGAATGCCAAGGGATCTTTTCCGAGCAATGACAGCAAGTCTAAGGGGATCTTGGATCTAGTACATTCACATGTATGTGGACCTATGACAGTTGCATCTTTGGGTGGATTCATGTACTATGTGATATTCATTGATGATTTCTCCCGCAAGACCAAGGATGAAGTCTTCAGCAAATTCCAGAAGTTCAAGGCTTAAGTAGAGAACCTGACAAGGAAGAAGATCACGGTGTTGAGGTCAAATAATGGAGGAGAGTACACTTCCAACGACTTCAATGATTTCTACAAGGAGGTAGGGATCAAGAGGTTGTTGACTGTTCCTTACAACCCACAGCAGAACGAGGTTGTAGAGAGGAAGAATAGGTCCATTGTAGAGGCTGCCAAAGCCATGATTCATGATCAGGATTTACCCATGTTCTTATGGGGAGAGGCATTCAGTACAACAGTGTACGTCTAGAACAGGAGTCTTGATCAAATCTTGGGGGACAAGACTCCTAAGGAGGCTTTCACAAATGTGAAACCAGAGGTCAATCATTTGAGGATCTTTGGGTGTCCAGTCTACATCAACGTGCCCAAGGAGAAAAGGACGAAGTTGGAGCCTTTTGGGAAGAAGGGAACGTTTGTTGGATACAGCGAGACATCAAAGGCTTATAGAATCTACATTCCAGGACAGCACCAGATAGAGGTCAGTCGAGATGTCACCTTTGACAAAGACACACCCATCAGAAGGTCCAGAGAGTCTCACATGGAGATCAATAGTGAGGAGCAGGAGGCTCCAAAGGATGTGGGTTCAGGTCCCTCTGTTCCAGTTGATCATCCTTCAGACTATCAAGAGAAGTCAACAAAGCCAGTTAAACCACTGGACACGCGGACACGCCTAAAGTCGTTGTTCCAGAGACCAAGAAGAGGCCAGTCTGGCTTCATGATACATTGCAGGATGCAGAGAGGCATGTAGCTCCCCGTGGTACTTTCAAGCAAAGTAGACAACCTCAGAAATTCTCGAGTTATATGGCATTGATGAGTCACAATCATTGATTATGAACCTTCCAGTTATGAGGAAGCAACAAGCCAACAAGTTTGGAGAGATGCCATGATGGTGGAACATCAATCCATCGTGAAGAATGATGTGTGGGAGATTGTGTCGAGACCTGAGGGGAAGTCAGTGGTGACTTCCAAGTGGATCTACAAGATCAAGCATGCAACAGACAACAACATCAAAAAGTACAAAGCGAGGTTCGTGGCAAGAGGATTCTCCCAAAAAGAGGGAGTGTACTATGAGGAGACATTTGCTCCAGTCGCTAGGTACACTTCCATCAAGACCATTATTGCCATTGTAGCAATCATGGATTGGAGATAACACCAAATGGATGTAAAGACTACATTCCTCAATGGTGTTATCGAGGAGGAAGTGTACATAAAACCCTAGTGGAAAAACTCGGCAACGGCAAAAACTCGGCAAGGGTCCTGAAAACATCGGCTCGGAAAAAATCGGCGAAAAAATCGGAAAAACTCGGCAAACATTAAAAAATACATAATTTATTCATTTTTTTTCAAAATTTTAAACATTTTTCAATATCTAAAGCAACAACAACATGATATAAACAAATAGGCACATAAATATGGAGAAAGAACCGATATATATTATATAGTGGATGCCAAACAAAAACCGATACATCAAAGTCATTACTGAAAGTCGGAAATCAATACAAAATGACATCAATGATCACATATATAAATGTATATGTCCCAAAACTACCCTGCCTTTGCACACCTCAAAAATGCTTGATGGCCTCCACAAACTTCCTCCCTTGCTGCTCCACACAAAAAAAAAAACAGAATGACCAAAAAAAATCGAAATTGGGCTCTTTATCCTGTGGCCTGGGCAACATTGGCGCGTTTTCCCGATTTTTTCCGCTTTTTGCCGATTTTTACCCGATTTTTTGAAAAACGCGCGCTTTTTTCTCTGTGTAAAAAATCGCGATTTTTTTTTTTTGAAAAAATCGGCAGGCTTAAAAAATCGCTATTTTTCCGAGTTTTGCCGATTAAACGGCGATTTCTTCTACTAGGCATAAAACAACCTCGGGGCTTTGAGATACATGGGAAGGAGTCTCATGTTTGCAAGCCGAAGAAGGCCTTGTACGAACTCAAGCAGGCACCCAGGGCATGGTACTCCAGGATTGATGGATACCTGATGAGCTTGGTCTTCACAAAGAGTGAAGCAGATCCCAACCATTACTACAAGGTTGTTGATGGTGATCCTTTGATCTTAGTGTTATATGGCAAAAACCAGGTAAGATCTTCCTTGAACAAGGGAAGTACACAGTAGAGATCTTGAGCAGATTCAGTATGATGGACTACATGTCCATGGCTACACCTACGATGACAAATTTGAAGAAGCTAAGTGATTCCGCTTCAGATTCAGATCCGATGGATCCCACTATGTACAAGCAGCTGATTGGATCCTTGATGTACTTGATTAACACCAGGCTAGATATTTGCTTTGTAGTGAACACCCGAAGGCAGTGCATGGTTGAACAAAGGCACTTCCATTGGGTTGCAACAAAGTATGTGTTGAGGTACCTGCGTGGTACAATTGGATATGGTTTGAGATATGACTCAAGTGGTGAAGTGAGGTTGCATGGATATATTGATTCTGACTGGGAAGGGAGTGCAGTGGAAAAAAAGAGCACCTCGAGGTGCTGCTTCAGCTTAGGATCAGCTATGATATCAGCTATGTATACATCAGAGACAAGCTTTGTGTGATGCAGAGTGTCTCCCTCGCTGAGAGGGAGTGTTGATGGTTCTCCAGTTAGCAGCATCGGGCAAACATTCTCGCAGATTGGTCATGTTGATTTGACCAAGGGAAATAACTCATTCACTCACGGAGCTTTGCTAGTGGTGAATGGCTCAGGTGTAGTTTTTCTCCTGACGAGTGGATAGACTCGAGGTGCTCTCACATTGCCTGCTCTAGGATGGAGTGATCTATATTAATTAGACATGCATGTGAGGAAATAATCATCAACATAAATATAATATATATAAATAATATTTATAATATAATGTGTAAATATATAAATATTCAATAATTAATAATAAATCAATTAATAAAAAGATAATAATGAAAAAGACATGTCCATTAATGAAAGGGCACTCCGCCCAAGTATATATATCGGGGCCTTAAATTGTAATATATAATCTCATATAATATTTACTTACAATAACCTCTCATCAAGTTCGCTAAATCTTGTTGAGATTTTCAGTGTGTAATTATTCTATGATACCAGTAGCATTTAAATCATAAGGCAATAATTATCAGATCTGAAAATCAGAAAATTCAACATAAGTTGGATGCTGTTGATGTCCTTGCACACATTGACCACTCGTTGTAACCATCGTTTATAGTCACAGATCATATTCGGCTAATATTTCCCAGATTTACTGTTAGAACAATTTGTGTTGGTAATACTTATAACTGTTGGAGAGCGTTCACAAATTCTTATCAGAGCAGGTGAACTTTGCATGTGGTTACTCAGGATTTGGTGACATTTTGCTGGTGTGCAACTATGGTATTGTGTTTATGTAGAATTTCTTTTTCTTTTGGTGATAATAGTCAGCAAACTTATCAGCTGACGTCATTGAAATCCAAAGATGGAGCCAATGGGACATCGGTCTATTGGCAAGGTCAACAGAGTCTCGTGCTATCCACAGGGGTTCTGTCCCAATTCATCACTGTGTTCTGTCGCAGACAAAAAGCAAGCCAAAAAAGGGATGAGGTTGGTTGCAAGTCCCAGGCAATTGTGGCAGCAGAATAGATACCCCTTGGACCTCACATCTGAGCCCAAGGATGTCCATGTTATGTGGTGCATCCCCCAACACCAGGGTATGTTTCAAAAAGCAGATTCCAATAAACATGGTCTAAATCAACCTTGTTGTCACTAAAGGAATATTTATGTTCCCCAGCTAGAAACAAGAGAGAGAGAGAGGGGAAACTATTATGCTAACAATATACAAAAGGAAAAATACATAACCAAAAATCAATGCAACACTAACCCCTAAAACCAATCCAATAGCTGATGAGGATGAATGCCAAGCCTTTAACAAAACACAAATGGCAATGCCATGGGAAGCTAAACTCCCTGGCTAATTAAGGTTATCTTCAGAAATATGAATGCATCCAATAAAATTATATGGAACGGTTTTGGGTCACTTTAGTAGCAGCCTGTAAAAGGTTTAAGCAGGCCTTCAGCACCTTTAAGGACCACTTCCTACTGGTTGCTAAATTAGATTCAAAATTGTTACCCTCTATTCTGCACAGGATTCTTCAACAAATTCTGCTAAAATACCTCGGTAATTTTAGATTATTGGTAAAGAGTGATGTATTTTTACCTAATAATTCTGCATAAACATTCTGCTAAAATGGAACTTGGTTAATATCTTAACGTCTACTAAATTTCACAGATCTTGAAAATTTTAGATGTTTGCATCATCTAGGAGATATTAAGAAAATTTATACTACTCATTTCTGGGAGGTTTTAAGAAAATTTCTACCCCTTATTTGTCACGTATTCATTGAAATGTTACTTTTTCCATGTTAATGTCTAGTTCATTTTTTATAGTTTAATGCTCTAATTTAATCTATACTAAAGTATTTTCACATTAAAATCTCTGTTTTTTCACATTTCCTTGGTAGCTTATGTGCTACTTTAAAGGTCTTGCAGTTTGTTATTTTTAAAACAAATTCCTGTAAACTCCATAAGAATTACAATTGGACCATATACATCAGGACAAGCAACTAGTAGCTACCAAGCCAGGTCCAAGATAGCAAGGCATGATAGTGTCCCCACCAAGGTTCCAGTGTCTACCCCACGACATGTTTGCCCCTTGTGAGCCTTTTCTGCTTGTACTTGTATGTTTACCTCGATTGGGACCAGATGCAAGACCTGGGCAAATTTGGTGGAATAGATATACTCCACTGTTGGCATCTTAGCCAAAGAAGCTTGAATAGTTGAATGCTGTAGCCAGCTTCGCTTCATTCCATGTATCCTCATATCAGGAAGATGCATGCTTGCCCACATTGACATACGAGAAGCATCTGTCAAAATAAATTGTGGATGGTGTTACTCTTGAGGTATCCCCCGATACTGTGGTATGTTTCATCTCATAAAACGGCAGGACCATCGTGGCCTAAATCTACCCAGGCGTGGCATTCGCCATGCAATGTAAAATGTTATCCCACCTTAGTTTCCAATTTAGATGTAAATGAATATATTTAACATCTTTTTCACCGGGGCTTTGACTGGTTGGTCAGGTGGGGGTGGTGATATTCCCCCTCCAAGGTTCAAAATTCCACCAAGATGTAACATGTTTAGTCCCGTGAGAGAGCAGGACATGACATTTGAAATAAAGCAACAAGGTATCCCATGGTGATATTCCCCCTCCAGGTTTCAATTCCGCCAAGATGTGACGTGTTTAGTCCCGTGAGAGAGAGAGAGAGCAGGAAGTGACATCTGCAATAAAGCAACAAACTATCCCACCTCATGGTCAGGTACCGAATGTTCAGCACTCATACAATTTAAAGGAAACATCCTCCATGGTTTCCAAAAATTTTGGCGTGTAGTTTGACGCAGCTTTACTGATAGGCAGATAACCGGCCTTAAATTTTTTACAGGTTAGTTAGTTTGTCGTAAACCATCGAATAAAACATTAATGAAATTTACAATGAAATGCGCTTCTGTGCAGGACGACCGTGATAAAAAATAACAAGAGAACAAACTTCAATCAAATTTAATTTATTTAACTTCAAAAAATTGCTAATCAAATTCCAGTCCAAGGCAAGAGTAAATCGGATAAATCTTAAAGTATTAAAACATGGGCTCTGTTTCCGAAGGAAAATGCATCATTTTGACGGACAAATCTCTGCCGGAATTGAACCAGGGACCATAAACCAACACAATACAAAACCGCAAAAAATAAATAGGGTTGAGAACCATACAGTGAACAATGACGAACCAGGGTTTCCGAGTTCAAAACCCTGAATCTCTAAAAGCACGTGGAAGAAAAATATACATACAGCCACTTCGGCAAAGAAAAAACCCTAATTAAACCGTGGAAAACTCACCGTTCATCCACGGAGTCATTGCGGCAGCTTCAGCTTGCTGTTGCTGTTGTTGCTGCTGCGGCGTCTGAGGCGGAGGAACGGCCGCCATGATCAACTAGGCGGGAGGAGTGCAAGTAGATATTTGTCTAGCGAGACTCGATCTCTTCAACTGGTCCTCCTCGGTTGGGGGCAATTGCTTGTCCGTAAGAATAATAAACAAACCCCAAACCCTTCTCCTGTATTTCTTCTTCTATGGTCATAATATAATGCGACCTATTATGCGAGAGATGAACAGTACATTCGCTGCCTGTCTCTCCAAATTTCTTCCTCGCAACACATCCCCGCGTTTATCAATATCTTCTCCAGTCTGAACATATAAAACTCGCTTTTGGATTTATTAAACCTAGGAGATTATACAAATGGGATTCATGTATACATGGAATTTAATGCTGACGTGTCATTTGTGTTTTGCATTGAGTTGATACACAATGCTACAATATCAAGGGTTTTGGAGCGATCATTGGTAAAGCTAAGCAATATTTGGTGACAAATTGGAACATTGCAATAATATGTTGTATCTAGCCGTGAGGGGCCTGTTCGAGATGCACATAAAAAATAAAAAAAATTCAAGTTATTAGGTTTAAAACTTATTTTATTTTTTTTAATAGGTGTTGTTTAATCATTAATTTTGTAAGTTTTGTTAATTGAGTTTAGATTGAGTGGTTGGGAGGAATGATCATTATTCTCCCTATCGAGGTTCGATTTCTGCATGTGACATGTTGAGTTCTTAACGAGTATATTATTGTAATGGCTTCAAGTCTTCTTGTTAATCGGCTTTGTGCCATAAAGATTCTAGGGTTTACCTTGAGTATTATCATTGAAATGAGGAGAAGTATTTGGGGGTTTTCCCCCAACTTTGTAAAAATAAAAAACTAATTTTGTAATTCTTATTCGTCTATTTAACACATGTTGTATCAATTAATGCTTTAAATGAATGAATAAATAAGGCATTAGTGAAACGAATCGCATAGCATCAATGTCATGCCAAAGTTTACAATGAAAAAATAGAATTGTCTAGGAAGGTCACCTATACAGAGTGACTTTGGCTAAGTGTGTTTTACCATTGAGTTCTTTACCATAGGCAACTTCATTAAACTTGCTTACCCCAACTTTGGGTCTATGAGTTGTCCTAAAAAAATCTTGGTATTTGGGTACAAGTCTCCGAGGTAACAATTACCAATATGTGAAAAAAATTGTTGGTTTCAATCCGACGACTTTTTCACCCTTTGGACATCACATAATGCAATGAGTGTCACTCGACTCATGAAAACTTAGTTATTATTGAACAAAGCTCATAGAAGATCAATTGTAGTGAATGACATGAGCATTAAATTTTCTATGCAAATAATCTTGAAAAATAATATAGAAAAAAGAAAAGAAAAAAATCATATATGTTATATATGATTATAGTGTTTTCATGCATGCAATTGTTTGCTATGGATAAAAAAAAACGGCACCTTATGGGAGGTGGAATATTTGAATAGAAAGGGGGCATTTTTATCATATAAACAATCTTAAGATGTACAGATTTAGGTCTATCTCACTTATTTTAATGAACATTTTAGGAAAACGTGAAAGGGGTACTATGGAATATTGTCGATTGGGTATATTTTTGTAACAACTTTAGTTAAATAATTAATTGTCATAGTTAAATAATTGTTTAAAGTATATTAAGTTTAATTAATTAATTGTCCTGAATTATTAATTGTTTAATGTATATTAATTAATTGATTAATTAATTAATTAACTCATTAAATATTTGGGTAATGAATTTAAGTTTAATAAATTTTAATTTATTAAAAGAAAACTTAACATATCGAAGGATGGAACCATTAAGGAGAAGGGGATAAGGTGGTTGGCATTGAATGGAGGGATAAGGTGGTTGGCATTGAATGGAAAGATAAGGTGGGTGAGTCTTAATGAAATGAAGACGCCGTGAATGGGAAAGGGGGGTTATGAGGGGGAAAAACACTCGGGGAGAGGGGGGACTTTACAGGGAGCATTATTTTGAGAATAGGAGACTGTATTGGGGCATTTTGAGGGGATTATTTTTTTTAGGAGATTGGAAGACTGTATTACGGGTTTTGGCTGGAGAAGCTTGTGGAAGGACTGTTACAAGGGGGGGGCACCTGTTGCTGGGAGTTTTGGGCTCGGGGGCCAGGAATCCTTACGGAATCCTGGAGCTAGGGAGCCGAAGAGGCTATGTTCCTAGTTGGTTGGGTGGTTAGACGGTTTTGGGCAGTGCATCAAGCAGAGCATCAGGCAGAGTTACAGAACAACGATAGCATCAGTTAGAGGTATGTATTTTCATTTTTCTACTGTGTTATATAATTTATTATGATCTGCTCATAAAATTTAATTAAGATGAATGGTTATATGTTGGTTATGAAATTGTGAAAATGTTAGGATATCATTTCTCTAATTTAATTTATGTTTTATAATTAAATTTATATTTTATAAGGCTCTATAGGAAGAGGTCTTACAATTTTATGTTTTGGCATGGAGAAAGAGAGGGGAAAGTTGAGCAAGCAAAGATTCTCATCTAATAATCAATTGACCATTTTGTTACTAGGAGACATTACTCCCCTGTGTTTATGATTCAGGTGAATATCAGTAGCAACCTGCCTCTTCCACCGACTCAACGGTTCTCTATCTTCTTGGCACTTTTTCAGGTCCCAAACTTATGAGGCCATTTTGAGGCTCTAAACAGTGTCTTTTGGACATTCAGGGGGCAAGGGTTGCCTTAGGCATGCCCTAACCTCGACCAAAAGTCGTAATCCTCGAATAGTTATTTCCAACAAGCTATTGTGCACCCCAAATAGAGATTGTATGCAAGAGTGCCCCTGGGAAGTTGATATATCAACTAACCACCTCGAGGCCCGCAATAATTTTGGCATTTCATCTTCTAGGGTTAGGGTTTTGATGTTTAGGGATTTTGCCTCTTTGTTTTTTAGTCTTTGTGATAAAAGGGCCCTTTTCAACCTCTTTGTAATCAGCTTTTTGTGAATGAGCGTAGTCAACATCTCTTTCTCTTCAAATATAAGCTACCACCATTCTAGCCAATTCATGTTTTACAGTATTTTGTTGTTCATTAATAGAAGTTGGGTTTCATTGTGTTTATGTGTTCTATGCTTTATTTTTGTTGTATCTCACTTCGTTCTCAACATAATATGGATTAGTGGTATCAGAGCAATCTACTTCTTGTTATTTCTCGGTGCATGTCCCCGACGAGGTCAAGGTATAGGGAGTTGGGTCTCGAGCTAGTTTCACCCAAGGATGATCGCTCTCGTCGACCCAAGCAACCTCCCATGGTGGAAGAAAAGAGAGATGATAGAGCAGGAGATCTTATCAAGATGTTGCTCAAGGAATCCCTCGCACGACAAAGGAACGAGATGATGGACAACTTCAGGCAAATCCTTCGACGAATTTCGACAACAGGCAAGGCACCTTCGAGAAGTAGCCATTTCGAAGGTGCGACGCCCTTTAAGGTACAAATTAACTTTGATATCCCTTTATTTGAAGGCCAGGTAGATGCAGATGCTTTAGAGAAATGGTTAAATCTATTAAAGGGTTATTATTCTGTTCAAAAAATTTCCAAGACCGAAAATATCGCCTTCGGGCTCCTTAAAGCCCTTCCTCATGTCAAAGATTGGTGGGAAAGTTATTGGGAAAGAAAAAACAAAGACAAGTCTATGACATTCAGGAGAAGACCCACTTAGGTGGCCTTTGTTGATGCCCTCGAGGAGGAATTATACCATGTTGGAAATTATGATGGTCGGTACACAAGATGGACGACTCTACATTGGGAGAGAGACGAGAAGGTGCCGGAGTACACCAACATCTTCCATACCTTAGGCTCAAAGCTAGATATCAAAGACTCCAAGCGACACATGGTTTTGAAGTACCGCAATGGCCTACATAGGTGCATCCAAACATAGATGGATTTATTGGACATCTCCTCACTGGGAACTCCTTATCGATGTGTTGCCAAAATCGAGCAGAAATTTAAGCAGTGGAACAAGTGGGAGTTTGGGTCTGCAAATATGCAACAACAGAAGTACGATAAAGGCGACCCTAAATCACAGAAAAAGGGACAGAGCAAGGAAATCCAACCTTGAGACAACTAGTGCAAACCGTAGGCAAAGAAGCGTACCAAGAAGACAAAGGACACTAGAAAGTGGTGTGAGTTCCACAAAATCCCCTAGCACAACACCGATCAATGTCGCTCGAAACAGCCATTGTTGGTCAAGCTTAAAGAAAACGAGTTGGACCATGACTCGAACTATGATACGGAACAGGGAAAGTGAATCATTGATTCATAACCCAGTGTTACCATCGCAGCCGCATAGATCCAACTAGTCGGAGGAGCTTAAGGAGGGGGAGCACCTCTTCCATTCATGGATGGGTACCCCACTACATTTCATTATTGACAATAGGAGCCAAAAGAACTCGATCTCATACAAGGTCATCAAGAGACTAAAGTTGTTGGCAATGCCACACCCTCAACCATACACCATCGATCGGTTGAGCCAGGGATGAGACCTTCGTGTCAATTAGTAGTGTCGATTTTTCTATGACATCAAGCCCTTCAAAGATGAAGTACTATGTGATGTTGCCCCACTCGAAGTTTGTGATGTTCTTTTGGGACAACCTTATATGTGGAAGTGGCATGTTGTTTATGAGCCCCAACCCCATAGTGTCATTGTTACTTTGGGAGGTTAACTTTATAGGGCACCAGAGATAGTTATGACTACTCCAATTTCATTGATCTCGACAAAATACTAACGAAACATAATCTCTCATACTGCAATTTTTTTCCTCTTCATGGTCTGGTCAAAAGGTGAACGAAAGGTCATTGCGACTGCCATAGCCTTTGCACAAGATCTCTCTACACAACAGAAGCAAGTGGACAAGGTTGTAGCGAAATATAGAGATATCTTCACTTCACCTACAGGGGTGTCTCTACACTGTCATGTCAAACATTCCATTGACTTGATACCTGGTGTGCCCTTACCCAATGGTCCAATATACAAGTGCTCCCTTCTAGAGTATGAAGAAATAAAGTGTCATATTCATGAGCTCGTCCCCAAGGGCCACATTCAATCGAGCTCCTCACCTTGTGGGAGCCCAATTGTGTTGGTACAAAGGAAAGATGGGATGGTAACTCTATATTGATTATAGAGCCCTAAACAAGATCATTTTCAAGTATCGATACACAATCCCTCAGATTGACGATCTTCTTGATCATCTTAAGGGTGCCAAGTTCTTTAGTAAGATTGATATGAAGTCCGACTACCTCCAAGTTCAGATGGAACAAACCAATGTATGGAAAACAACCTTAAAATCTAAACAAGGCCTTTTTGAATGATTGGTCATGCCTTTTGGCTTGACTAATGCTCCAACAACATTCATGAGGATGATGGATGATATCTTGCAATTATTCACAAACCCTTGTGTGGTCGTATATTTGGATGACATCCTCATATTCAATTGAACCTTGGTAGAACATCTACAACACATCCAGCAGGTCATGAGCACCTTGTGGCGACACAAGTTATACGCCAATCTCGTGAAATGCTCATTCAATATGCATCAAATTCAATACTTGGGATACATTGTGGATGAACATGTGGTGCATGTGGACTCAACCAAGATCCAATTCATCTACGACTGGCTAGCCCCGAAGACTACGATAGAGCTCCAGAACTTCTTAGGCCTCACCAACTTCTATTGTAGGCTCATGTTGAGATTCTCTCATATTGCTTGGCCCTTTAGTCAAGTGACCAAGGGTGGAGCTAAAGCCAAGTTTGTTTGGTCGGAATCACAACAAAAAACATTCTAGCATCTGAAACATCACCTCTGCTCTGCACTGGTCCTCACGTTGCCAAACCTACAACAACCATTTGAGATTGAGACAAATGCCTCTGACTATGCTATTGGTGCAATCCTCACTCAGCAAGGACATCCAATGGCATGTCACAGTGAAACACTATCTTATGTTGTTCATAGATTTCCCACCTATGAAAAAGAGATGTACTCCATCATGCAAGCATGTCGACAATGAAAGCATTGTATTATGGGAAAGGAAATGATCATCCACACTGATCACATGCCTCTATAATTCATGTTGACACAAGAAAAATTACAGAATGAGCGGCATCAGAAGTGGTCCACATACCTGCAACAATTCCACTTGAACATCAAGTACAAGAAGGGAAACACCATCCATGTTGTTGACTACCTCAATTGACTCCCAATTGTGGCACTAACCACAATTCTTAACTTCTATGGGAACAAGACCTTCGGGTGGCTACAATGACTCTGACTTCGCTGCTACCTACCAGACATTGAGCGCAGACAAACCGGTTCCAAACTTTCATCTATAAGATGGACTGCTATGTCATATGGGCCACCTTTGTGTTTCTTCAATTGAGTGTGCGAAGCTGATTTGGGAAGCTTGTTACAGTCGGGTGGCAAGACACTTTGGTGTGGAAAAGACAGTGACAATAATGCAAAGGTAGTTTTATTGGTCGAAGTTTCAACAAGATGTCAACAAGTATATCATATCATGCATTGCTTGCACCATTACCAAACCCACCATTAAGAAACAAGGAATGTACACCCCTCTACCTACTCCTGATAAGCCTCATGAGTCCATCTCCATGGATTACATGTCCATATTACCTTCAACCAAGAACGGTAATGATCGTGTCTTCGTGTTCATTGATCAATTCTGTAAGATGGCAGTTTTTGACACCCTGGAAGATGAGTATCACAGTCAAGGCCACTGCTAAGTTGTTCTTCGAGCATGTTTCGGTTCATTTAAGGCTACCACAAAGTATTATTTCATATCATGATAGTAGGTTTTTTAGTACATTTTGGTCCAATATGTGGTCATTGATGAACACCAAGCTCACCAAATCATTTTCCTTCCACCCCCCAAACTAATGGACAAACAAAGGTAGTCAACAGGATCATTGTGCATATCCTAAGAATGTACAACTCCAAACATCCCTCCACTTGGGATGAGATTCTTCCTTATGTTCAACATAGCTACAATCGATCCCTTCGTAGCACTATTGGCCACAACCCTTTTCATATGTGCTTGGGGTTCCATCCATTGGCCCCAATTGATGTAGCTCTGCCCATTGCATCAACACGGGAAGATTCTTCCCATGCTCAAATTGAGGCTGACAAGGCAGCTAGATTTGTTGAACGAATTCAACACATTCACCATCAAGTCCATGACATCTTGCAGAAAGCCAATGCAAAGTACAAGCAATGACATGACGAACATTGAGTTCCACACAAGTTTTATGTTGGTGATAAGGTCTAGTTACATTGCAGAAAGAGCGCCTTGCATGACCCCATCGCAAGATTTTCCCACTTTGATATGGGATTTACACCATCACCAAGGTTGTAGGTGAGAATGATTTTGAATTAAGTATTCCCCCATTCATTGGCATGCATCTAGTCTTTAATGTGGAGCTTCTTCGCCCATATTTTCCACCTCTACTGGACACCTCAGAGGTAGTTGAGCACTTGGCCTCTAGAGAAATCAACCATGACTGCCTTGAGCAAGCTACAATTGATTAAATCATGGATACATAGATGAAAGGCACCCACCAATGGAACATACAACTCTATCGGGTCATCAAAGCAGGGCAACTTCTTCACTAAGGCAAGTGGCTCACCAGAATCCAAATTCAGTAGAAGTTTCACCATCATATGACGAAACTTGATGTGATGGAGACCATTGCTTCCTATGGGGGGAGATTGATCCAGGTGGATATCGATGGCCACCCACGTCTTCCACTAACTCAACAGTTCTTTATCTTCTTGGTAGTTTTTCTATGGTTTTTCGGGTCCCAAACTTCTAGGGTCGTTTTGAGGCCCTAAATAGTGTTATTATGGACATTCAAGGGGTAAGGGTTGTAATTGGCATGCTTTGGCCCCAACCAAAAGTTGTAATCCTCGGATAATTCTTTCAAATGAGCTATCGTGTGCCCCAAACGAAGGTCGTATGCAAAAGTTGTGCCTTGGGAAGTTGACGTATCAACTAACCACCCTAGGGGCCCATAATACTTTTGGTGTTTCATCTTCTATGGTTAAGGTTTTGATGTTTAGGGTTTTCGCCTCTTTGTTTTTTAGGCTTCATGATAAAAGACCCTTTTTGGCCTCTTTGTGATCATTTGTTTTCGAATGATCGTAACCGACATATCTTTCTCTTAAGAGATAAGCTACCACCATTCTAGACCATTTATGTTCTACAGTATTTTGTTATTCATTAATAGAAATTGGGTTTCATTGTATTTCTATGTTCTCTGCTATATTTTTGTTGTATTTCATTTCATTCTCAACATAATCTAAATCAGTTTTCCCCCATCACAGTGAGCTTAAGAAGAAGGTTAAAGCATCAAATGAAAATGAGAGAGTCAAGTTTGACCTACAAGTTTAAAGCTTGGTTTCAAGGTGGAGGAAGGCTTGAACTCGATGTGGATAATATTTAGAGAAAGTAGACTAAAAGGAATGGGATTTGAAATAAATGAATATGAGGAATATAGAATAATATTTAAAGTTTGTAGCACTTATAAGAATTTGGAGTTGTTTGCATCAAAGGAGGAAGACAGTGATGAGAAATATTCCTACCATTGTGATTATGGAAACAATTAAAAGCATTGACCACTATGGGCCTTTTGCACAATTTTGGTTGCATCACACTCTCCTAATCTCTGCTTGTTTTGGTTTATCCTTTGTCATTCAGAAACAACCATTTTTTCACGAGTTTCAGTTGTCCACTTAGAACTCTTTGAATCTAGTGATGCTCACAAGGGTTACAAGGTGGGATTGAAACTAGCAAAACGAATCACATTGCATCAATCATCACATTCAACACTTGCACTTGGAAACCAAGAATTCTCAAGATAGTCACATGGAAGTTGGATGTTGTAGATATGATATGTAAATTCAATATTTTACAATTTATCGTATTTTTCGATGCTCATTGTGAATACATCAATGTGTATAAATACACAAAAAGGAGTAAAGTCATGTATTTTAAATAATTGAATGTGACTTTACGTTACGTTATAAATAATTAAATGTAATTTAATAAAGTTTATCACAAGTCATACCTTCGTGAAAAGCTTCATCCTTGAATCATGGGTAAAGACAAATGCTTGGATCTAAACTCCTCACGTTCCCAAGTAGATTCATCTTATGGTAAGTTTTTCCATTTGATCAAATACTCGTTAACTTTTCTAGAACGCGGGAATTTGGTTCGTACTTTTAAGATACCTTCAGGAAGTAGAATTAATTTTCCTTCTTCATCTAAAAGTGGCAATTTTGTTTGTATATAGATGGTAGGACCCAATGTTTTCTTCAAACAATAAGCATGGAAAACATCATGTAATTTCCTTTATTTGGAATATCAAGGGCGTAAGCAACTTGACCTATTCTCTTTCAAATTTGATAGGGCCCATGGAACTTATGAGACAATTTGTGTTTCTTGTAATTTTTAAGAGAACTTTGTTTGTAAGGTTGTAATCGAACAAATACCCAATCTCATGTCATAAATTCTCAGTCGGTTCATCTTTTGTCAACTTGTCGTTTGATTTAGTTCCTTTCTTATTTGAGGTGAGATCTAAGAGTGCGTAAAATTTCATCTAATGTAGTTAGATAGTCTTTCACGGCAAGGAATTTGGAATTGATAACATATTCCTTAATCGAGGGAGGTGGATAATGATACAATGCTTCAAATGGGGACATTTTTGTTGAGGTGTGGTATGTACTATTGTACCACCATTCTGCCATATGTAACCAATTAATCCATTGTGTCTGGAAATCATTCAAAGAATTCCTTAGATACCCTTCAAGGCATTTATTAACCACTTAAGTCTGGCCATCTGTTTGGGGATGGTATGAAGTACTCATGGTTAAGGATGTCTCCACTTGGTGAAATAGTTATTTCCAAAAGTTTTTAGTGAACTTGGGATCCTTGTCGCTTACAATAACCTTTGGAAATCCATAAAGCTTAAAAATATTTTTAATATAGTTATCCGCGACTTGGCTTTTAAAGAAATACCAATAAAGTGGGTGTATTTGGTTAGTCAATCCACAATTACAATTATAACATCTTTTCCTTTCGAGGTAGGAAGACCAATAAGAAAGTCCATGTATATTTCAGACCATTTTTGGATTGGAACATAAAGGGTTGAAGAAGACCTAGACGAGCGATTGTTTCAAAATTTTGTCGTTGACAAGTGTCGCATTCTACCACATATTTATGAATGTCAGACTGCATACCCTTCCAAAAGAACGATTAGCAGATGTTGTAATAAGTTTGGAAAAACCCCACATGGCCTACTGTGGGAGAATCATGATTTTCCTTCAAAACTTGGATGCGTTGGCTAAAATATCCTTTGTTTGTACCATAGTATGTTATGTTCCTGAGTGAATTTAGGATTTGTAGTCGGGTTGCTTTCCACTTCCTCTGTTAGCTTCCCTGTCTCTGGATTTTTAACATACTCATTTTTAACTTATGAGATCCATTCGAGAATGACGATGGAAATAACGCATAATGTAGCGTCACTATCAAGTTTCCTTGATAGCCCGTCGACAACCAAATGTTGCCTTGCTTTCTTATAAAGAATATCGAAGTCAAAGACTTGGATTTTTCACACTCATTTAGGTTGCTTTGATGAAAAGTTCTTCTGAGTTAGAAAATACTTCAAGCAATTGTGGTCCATTTTCACGAGAAATTTTGTTCCCAACAAGCATTGTTTCCACTTAACCAATGCATGCATAATTGCCAACATTTCTTTGTCATATGTTGATTTTGTTTGCTCCCTTGGTTTGAATATTTTACTTTCGAATGGGATGGGATGATTATCTTGCATAAGTACAACGCCTAATCCTGTTCCTGAATCATCACATTCAAGGACAAATGTTTTCGAGAAATTTGGTGTTGTCGAAACCGGGGTGGATGTCATTAAGAGCTTCAACCTTCTAAAACATGCTTAAGCTTCGTCATTCCATTTAAACACATCTTTTTTCAATAGTGTTGTTAATGGGGCCACAATTTGCATGCAGTTTCGAACAAATATTCTATAGTACCTGGTAAGACCCATGAATCCTCGTAATGATGTGATTGATTTGGGGCTAAGCCACTCAATAAATATCGCAGTTTTGTTCAGATCTGTTGAATATTGAGTAGCTTTGGAAGATATCCTTGTTGTATTTGACCAAGACAAACCCTAAGAATGTTATTATATTATATTTATTGAGACGACCCTATTGTGCCTTTGTAAAAGTTGGTCCTATTATGCCTTGAAAATTAAATGTAATTTAAGAGGGTAAATTGACAGGTCGACCCAGACCTAATTTAAGGAGGCCATACTACTATTTATAAGAGAGGCTAGTGCCTCACTTGTTCATCCACTCATAAGATCTACAACAAGAGGAGAAGTACACAAGTCTTGGAGGAGAAACTACTGCAGCTAGTTGTGACGTCAAGGAGGGTTTTTGGTCTATCTCTTGGTATCTATTGGTTAAGTGTTGTACTACTCTTTCCCAGAGAAGGAGTAGAGGGGGATCTTCTGCTTTGTTAGTTCTCTCTTGGAGAGAAGCATTGTTCTTGGTTGGTTAATCCAAATTGAGGAAGTTTGTTGGGTTTTCTCCCCCTAGAGGGTTTCCTAGGATAATCTTTGTGTCTATCTTGTTTCTGTGATTGCCTCTCTTTAAGTGATCTTATATATGCAACTAATGTGCTAAATGATTATAATAATAAAGAAGAATTGTAATTGCTAGTTGTATGAGTAAAATATCAGCATGGTATCAGAGCAGGATTGAAAGAGACCAAATCACAATTTATAGAGAAGTGGCTAGTCTCAACACACCGTCTCCAAAATCCAGTTTTCATTGTTGTAGCTGCTCCAGAATTATGGTTTTTGTATAAACCCTAAGTGTGACATTTTCCTTGTTTAAGGAGGACATTGGGGGAAGTAACCACACCTAGGAGCTTTCCCTAGGAGGGCACATCTAGTCCATGGATCATAATTTCAAAATTTGAAGTTTGAAAAATTAGGGTTTCCTCAAAATAAGTTGCAGTTGCAGTTGAAGTACTGGTTGCAGTTGTAGTATCAATTGAAGTTGCAGTTGCAGTGTTAGTTCCTTCATGCTAGTTCCTTCATGCCAGTTGTAACACTAGTTGTAGTGCCAACACCAATTGCAGTGGCAATTGTAGTGAAAGTTTTTGTGAAGTGTTGGGACTAATTTTTATTGTCCTAGTGCGCCTTACCCTAGCTAATCTCGAACTAAATTTAAGTTACAAGTTGAAGCACCTTTAAAGTTTGAAAGGTTTGTTATTGCTTTCCGCTACTGTCGGATGGTGCCACTACCTGTCGATGCTATCGGAGGTATGTACTTGCATATGTTTAAACTGTATCATTATCTTAAGGGTATTTACAAGAGAAGGGATCTTTTGTCCAAACAACAATTGTAGATCCAGAAGAATCTCAAATCTAACAAATTCAAAGGAACAACACACCTTAGGTTTGATTATTTTGATAGGTCTCTAATTGTTATGGAATTATTATGATCTTACGAACATCTAGGTTGTATTTTGATCTGATGAAGTTATGACTATCATACTAACCATTGGTCAAAGTATTAGATTGATTAAGGTTGAGATTATAGATTTTATTCTCTAACTCAGATTCTTGTCAAGTAAGCATATTTTCTTAGTACAAAGGACAGGTTGAAGAGAATACTTGTCATCTTGAGTGAGGGAGACTCCGAAGAAAAGCAACAACACTCATTCCTAAGGACAAAACTCCAGGTTTCAGGTTTAATTGATTAAGTTGATAATATTTAAATTTGCACATATCAAGTTTGATAACTACCACATTACAAGTAAACATTATAGTTGTGATAACAATCCTTGAAAAGTTTTATTATTAAATACTTGGTAGCATGTGAGCACTATTGAGATAAATGCTTATTGTAATCATTTACTAGATATAACTAACATCTCCTCTAGGAGAAACTTCTTGTTTTGTTTCCAGGTTACCATGGAGAAATGATTGATCACAACACTAGAAGAGTGTTGCTCTCATTTCTTATTATTATATTTCTTACTTTTAACCCTTGTTTCAGGCAGGTCACAAGTGATAGCTCTGAAGGAGCTACTGTGACGATTATTCTCGCTATCTCGCTATTGTTTTTATTATTATTATAAAGAGTATTATTCTTGTCTATTATTTCTCCCTTATTGTTCTTATTCCAAGCATGTCACACATGATAACCTTGAGGGAGATATAGTAACGACTGTAGGAGGCAACATATTAGATGAGACATGGAGCATACTATCCAAGTTGATACATGACCATATACATACATTTATCGAAGAAGAAGAAGCTATTTTTGATAGATACAAAACATCTCATATGGAGACAAATCATAGGGAGCAGATGGCTCTGAATATTATATAGACTCAGAGGGAGTCAAGCTTCAGAGGGAGCATGGAGATTAAGAGTGAGCTTGATCTCAGAGAGGATCAGATGGGGAAAAAAGATGTCTTTCATAACTGACAGACAGATGCCATGAGTTGAGAAGACTAGACCGTAGCCTCGAAGACTTCTAGGAGATGTGAAATCTCTAGAGAAGATTCCCTTGTTTTAGTGACAGAGGAGGAGTCTAGTTAGAAGGACTGGGATATCGATTTTGCCTTAAGACCAGAAGGGAAGTCAATGATGACTTCCAAGATTGATCTAGAAGATCAAGCATGTTGCAAATACAAATATAAAGATGTACAAAGCCTGATTTGTTTTCAGAGAATTATCCCATCAAGAGGGAGGACTACGATGAGACACTTGCTCCCGTAATCAGAAGAAGTATATATAGATTCATTAAAAGAAGCTGACACAGTATGAGATTCAGAGGGAGCAGGTATGACAATACTTGTATTTGAGAGTGAGTTATCTCCAGTGCCAGTTGGTGCAGTACATGAGTCGGGCCATGGAGACATGACTACAATAGAATATTGAGTTACCTCAAGAGAAAGAGGATAAGTTACCCTCAATATCAGTTATTGAGCCACTCTCAGTTTCAGATGAAGTTGTTGGCGTGATAGAATAGATGAACTAATCTCAGAGTTCAAAAACTACAATGAGAATGGATAAGTCATTCTCAGCTTCAGAAAGAGCAGCTGCAAGTGCAGAGTCCCAGTTCCAGAAGGAACAGTTGAAGAGGGAGTAGAGGACATACTCTCAGGCAGTGAGATAAATAGTGCTTTGCATAAAGCATGTAGAACTAGCACATGATTGTGTAGGTCGAGTTGCAGATGAGCAAGTGTACCAGTTTGGTACAATGTGATGCGAAAAATTTGGTTCGAAGAACAAGAGGACACATATATGTTTTGTGGTGAAAGACATGTTCACCTGATTATGGAAAAACATGTGATGAGGTACCTAAAGGGTACAGTCTATTATGGACCAAGATATATCTCGAAGTGTGAGATAAGATTGCAGATTCAGATTGGGCAGGTAGTGTCACAGACCGAAAAAGTAAATCTGGATGTTACTTTAGTATGGGATCAGTTCTGATCTCACAACTCAGTGAGAAATAAACCTATATGGAACTCATTTCCGCAAAAGCATAGTATGTGACAACATGACCAACTTGTGACGAAGTAGTGTAACTTCAAAAGTTGATCGCATAATTGATTGATCTCAAGTTGAAGGAAACTTGTATCTTTTATGACAACCAGAGTTGCATAAAGTTGTCAGTGAACTCGGTGTGTCATGACAAGTGCAGGCATATCGAGATCAAATACCACTATGTCCGGGAGTATATTGCCACCGACGAACATGTGGCAGATGTGTTGACCAAGCCCCTGTCTAGAGTCGAGTTCGAGTATTTCAGAGACAAGCTTGGAAGTGATGTGATCCTCGGTAGCGAGAAGTGATGTGTTCCCTAGTAGCGGGAAGTGATGTGTTCCCCAGTAGCGGGAAGTGATGTGATCCCCGGTAGCGGGAAGTGATGTGATCCCTGGTAGCGGGAAGTGATGTGATTCCCTAGTAGAGGGAAGTGATGAGATCCTTAGTAGAGTAGAGCTACCCTAGCGTAGGTTGGTACGCTACCCCAACGTAGGTTGGTAACCCCAACGCAGGCTGGTACGCTACCCCAGCATAGGTTGGTAACCCCAATGCAGGCTGGTACTCTACCCCAACATAGGTTGGTAACCCCAATGTAGGCTGGTACGCTACCCCAACGCAGGTTGGTACGTTACCTCTGCGCACGTTGGTAACCCCAACGCAGGCTAATACGCTACCCGAACACAGGTTGGTAACCCCAACATAGGCTAGTACACTACCCCAGTGCAGGTTGGTAACCCCAAAATAGGCTGGTATGTTCCCTAATGCAGGCTGGTACGCTACCCTAGCACAGGTTGGTAACCCTAACACAGGATGGTACGTTATTTCAGTGAAAGTGCAAAACTTTCTATGATATATAGATCTATTAAGCCCTAATATTAGCTCATTACCCYTTAATTGGGGCATATTACACTAGGAATGTTATTTTATTTATGTCGGCTTTATTCCATTAGTTGTAATTATACCTCCTAGTCTCCTATATATACCAAGGAGACATTTTCATTAGGAATCATCTTGTACTTGAACATTTATGTGGGGTAAAAGGAGGTTGCCCCCTCGAAGAGGCTTATTATCTGAAATTCTCTCTTTTTCAAGGTGTTGAGTACTTATTCTGAGGTTTTTCTATGCTATATTGATATTTGGTTCTTGACATATGGTATCAGAGCTCAAGGTCTTGCGGTTTCGTTGCTACATCTGAGACACCGTGGCAGTTTCGCTATAACTTTTTTTCTACAACGATTCAGAAGGAACGACTTGGAGGATATTTAGTAGATGGATCAAGGTACATTGGGTTAAAATTTCATCTCCTGAGGCTTTATACTTTCGGAGATACAACCTTTGTAAGATAGGGTTTTGGAATCATCCTGAATTGAGTCATTGCGGAATTTTCACTATAAATTTTTTTCTGTAACGTTTCAAACCCTGAAATCCGGAGGCTATTCTTAGAAATTAGTAAGGTATCTTTGGTAGCAATTTTATATTCTGGGTCATCTTAAATTTGTATATACACCCCGTGGAAGATAGGGTATCTGACTAGTCCTATTGACTAGTCTCAAGCAGGTGTTCCGGGTAAAACAATCATAAATTCTTGCTAGAATATTCAAATTGAGTGAGACTAGTTGCATTGGATAGTGGACAACTCATAGTAGTTCTGGTACGAGTTTCATAATTTTATATCAATTATTTTGTGCGGGGCATGCTATACAATTGAGATCTCCTAGAAAGGCCAAAAATTAGCAAGTTGTGGGGAAGTTACCGTAAATTCCACTTGGCACATCCAAATTTTATCAGACATGTGGCATTGAAGAGAAGAAATATCAGAGACCTACAAAAAATAAAAGTTCATACT
>SNQJ01S0000441.1:10484-38982 GCA_010110895.2 Picea sitchensis
TTATGTTGTAAAAAGTTAGATAAAGAAAATTGAAGCATTTGTAAAGAGTCTAACAAAGAAAGAGAAATCATATACAGATGAGAATTATTTACGTGTGGTGTAGTAGGGATCAACTTCTAAAAGTCTCAATTGTAGTTACTCTTCACAGGTTAGTCAATGTATGATTTATCTTGCATTTCTTAATGAAATTTAGAGTGTAGTTAAATTCAATAGGCTACATTTTTTGTGTTACTAAATTGTTCTATAACATGCATATTGATGTTTGGGCACATGGTGCAGAATGATGAAGAACCGAGATGAAGACGTGTCTCAACAAAATAGAATTAGCTTTTGAGTATGACGATATACAAATTGATGGAAAATGAGAGGTTTTCAAATTTTGGAAGTGGAAAAATACCCATCAAAAAAATTTTGACACTCACTGGGGAGTGGTTAAAAATACCACAAAAATTGGGTTGAAATAAGTAATGCTAGTAAGCAAAGAGCATTACAACATCTACATAGAAGGTTTCCAGATGTACTATCTAGTGATAAATAGGTCCTTCATAGATTCTCCAAAACTATATGTTCGAATTAGTCTTCTTTTTAGTCACTCATATGTCTAGTCCTTTACCTTTTATATTTCATTATATATCATTATTGAATTTTATAGTTGACTTCATTTTCTATGTTTTTGAACAAATTCAATAATTACATCAATGATCTCCATTAGCTCGATATAAAAACAAAACACAGACCATTAGGTGTTGATAATTTGTATTTAAAAACATCATTAAGTATTGGGAAAAGGCTAATAGGCTCACCAATGAGAAGCGAGCATGAGGGTGGACCCTAGGAAATCATAAAGGTAATAAATAATATATAATTAGTTGAATTATCACTTAAAATTTTTCTATGACTTATTTACCATTAATTGTTGAACTTCTACATAACCAATATAAAATAACACTCTACTTTCTTAATTTGCTACTTGTGTAAGCTTTTAACTTGCGGTTATTGATTTTGATATATGCTTTTAAATTGTTATCTTTCTCTAATGTAATCTTTGAGTACCATTGACCTACTTTTGTGGTCATTTATCAGACATTGATAAATTAATTGATCATATATCATCTTATGTATAGGCACACAAACGCAAAAACATAACGAGTACACATTCTTCTAGTCAGTCGAGAGGTCATCAATTAAAGATCACTTTGTAGGCTTATCAATATAATCTCAATTATTATGCTAATACACTAGATTAATATATATCATTGTTAAATATGGGTTTCTCTTAGTGCATACAATTAAACAATTACAACCAATGGCCAACTAAAAAGGAAATAAAGTACACCATGAGGAATGGTTATGAAAGAATGGTGGAGTTTTCCAAACCATGCCCCCACTGATTAATTGTTAATTATGTGTTTAACTTTTTATTGATACATAGTTGGAGTTATTCATTCATTAATTGAAATATAGTATTCTCTTCCAAAGAGATGATGGCATGAGTGATTTAGAGGAATCATAGGGTATTGAGAACTTGTTAACCTATGTCTTTTATTACATTTTTAAACATTAATAAAAAAATTATTTTATTAAATTCATGTACTTTTATTATGTTTTTATAGAGTGAGGATGATGAGGGTTGGGAAGATGAGGAATGAACATGCAACAGTTCAATAAACTCTTGATGTCAAATCCATTTCATTTTCTTATGTATGTACATTTTTCATGCAATGATGTATACAAATTTGACACTTCTCGAAGGTCACAATGTATCACTTGTTTACTGGGACAAAAATGACATGGTTATTTTATAATTTAATTTAAAATTTCATCATGGTGTTTATATATACATGGTTTTTTTCTCCATGGCGTGAAATTGATTCCATGTTAGTGCGGTAAAATTTTATAATTGTGTTATGGATACCTATTTTTCTTTCATGGTGTGAACTTGATTAAATGTTAGCGTAGTAAAATATATGCATACTAATAATCAATCTCGTCAATATTAAATATTATAAAAATTAGCAATTACAAAAGAAAAATCATTAACTTAACAATTGATTATAATTATCATAATAGTTAAATAATTAATAGTTATAAAATTAAATCAATAATAGTCAATTGGATGTAGCTTGGGTGGTTGGGAGGAATGATTATAACCCTCCCCACTCAGGTTCAAAATCCTTGGAGTGACATGTTCCCTTAATGGGTCTATAAGATGCTCTTGTTGTTGAGCCCCCAATATTCTGAAAATTCTTGACCTCCCCATGTTCTCTCACAGATTTCAGGGGGGGGTTGTGGATATAGCGAGCATTGATATCTGGTGTCGTGAGCCACATGTAAAAAAAATCAATAATAATAATCAAACAATTACATGGGTGGAAGGTGTGGGAGGGGTCATTCTTGATCTTGAAGGAAACACAAAATATCTTCAAGTGGGGATTGGGTAAAGCTTCAAACAATCAAGCAGATGCATTGGATTTGTTTCAGGGGCTAAGGATTCTCAATGAAAAGCATATAAAAAAAACTAATATCCACGAGGGACTTGGCTCTAATCATCAAATTGATGTTAAAAGCCCCATTTTCGAGTGATGGCATCTTAATAAAAATAATCAAGAGAATCGGGAAAGAATTTATTACATTCGAGAGTGTTGAGATCTACCACATCCTCGAGCATCCTCGAGTTGCTCAACCATCGAGTTCTACCACATCCTTCAGTTTCTCAACCCTCAAGCATATAACCTATCCAACAAGGTTTCCCTCTTGAAATGTGAAAAAATGAAGTTGAAAAGTGGGGAGATATGTTTCCATGTCCCCTAAGTATTAATCCATTATGAAGTGCTCTTGCATGTTAAACATTTGGCATGTCATCACACACAGGATTGTTGATTATCATACATGGTGGCCAAGGAACTTTCAACATGCAATACCCATGCACACTTGAAGATTAGTGTGGGATCAAGCTCACCAAGCACTCTGAAATTGTATTCTTCCTACATGAAAAATAATGGCTCTCAATGATGGCTTGTTTCTTGAGAATTTATGGTTCTTCATTGGTTTTTGGTTCATGGTTCAGCTTCAACTTGGTTTGAATTGGGGCTCTACATTAGATTCCATCCCTCCTGGTTTATCTCTGTGATATTTTGGTTCTATATGTTTGTTGGATTTATGATTTGTTAACCCTAGTATGCAAGGATTTGGCTCTATTTTTGGCTTTGAATTGTGGGGTTTTGAATCTTGGTGGCAAGCAACTCGGGTTCATGTAGTTTGGGTTGCATTGGTCCATGTGGCTCTCTAGTTTTGGGTTCACATTGTTTGTCTTGGCTATTCGTTTCTCTGCTATAAAGGTACATGTTGTTCTAGAGGCCCCCTACCCCATTCAACTTAGCATTATATCCTTCATCTTTGTTTATGAGGGAATGTTGGACTATGAAAATAGGCTTACTAGTCTTAGTGATGTGAGTGGAGATAAAAGGTTTATTCAAGTGTTATGTCAAAATATAAAAATGGATCATGCGAATTCTGGGAGATGCCCATTGTGTGAAAATACTTAAATTCACATAGTTTTAAGAAGGCAAAAGGACCATGTCACTAATAACTGAAATTCAATCTTTTCAATAATTGATAGAATGCACTTCCAAGAGGAGGTTAGGAATTATAAAGTTGCCTTCATTATGGAAACTCTACATAGTCAGAGGAGACAAATAGATGATATTCAAGTTGAGTGTGATGCTCTCCAACACCTATTATGGGTCTGGTAAGAAACAATTCCCCAACACATTCAATTGCTATATTTTATATTGGGTCTATAGTGGACAATGTCAAATAAGAGGAAACAACACAACAAAAATAGGGGGTGTGGATATGCTTCTTGTGGACCAGAGTTTTCATGACCCATGCAGAGAATCAAGTGGAAGCTCACAACCAACATGTTTTCACTTGGTAATATGTCTAATGTTTTTTAAAATTTTCCCGATATTAGGACTACTTGTCTGAATATATAGTTGCAGTAGTTTTAAAAAATCCTCTTCAAAGGATCATTTTGTTTTCATAGATAGACATCATCAAATTTTGGGCATTTCTCTAAATGTTTTGTTGGACAATCATTTTATATATCTATTATCACACTGACCAGTGCAACTGCAACAATTTTCTAATACAAATATACACATTCTTGTTAAATAATAATAATTAAACACATGTTAAACTAAAATGACACAATTTTAGCACTAACATGACACAACTTGAAAGTTGATATGGCATGTCATTAACACAGCATGACGCAATACTGACGTAGATAAGACGTTATTACAACACAACTCAACACAAATTTAATGTAATCAATGTAAATATAATGCACATCAGACACAAACCAGCCACATTTCAACAAAACAATGACACAATATGATGTTCACATTTATAAATAATAAATGTAAACATTTATATATAACAATAAATAAAATACACTCTAAATAATATATGGAAAATGTTTTAATGACTATAAAATATAATATTATTATTCTATATATTTAATTTCATATTCCTACTTAATATATAATAATTTTATAATATTATATTTGATTTCATATTTCTACTTAATATATAAGAATTATATTAATAACCTTAGTAGGACAAGAATGATGTAAATGAATAGATGTAGACTAGGATTCTTACCCTGAATTTTATTGATAACCCTGCTAACCCTATTAGAAGGATAAAAATGATGGAATGAATAGATGTAGACTAAAATTCTAACCCTATTAGGGTACCAAAAAATATGTAAAATGGAGTCATGATTAAATGTAGACTAGCTTGAACCCTTATATAACACTCATGAACAACTTTGACTAGGATGAACATCAAGACCAAATGCAGAGATTGCTGGTTTTACATGTATTAAAGTTGGAATACATTATTTGCACGCGAGAGTTAACATCATTATGATAGGGCAACACCATATAAAGGTTTCGTTTAGGTATCTCGCATAAAGTAAAGCAAACATGTTGATTATGGTGTAGACAAAGTTTGTAAATACTTTTATTTGAAAGTATCTTCCAATTGATTTTTGAAAATGTCGCTTGGAGTAGAAGTATAGCTACAAATAAGTCATCATATATCATGATTGTGGGCCTCATATGTGTCATATATCTTGTTTGGGGTCATGTACACGAATCAATTCATGAGTAGAGCGGGACATGTTTTTGGAAATTGACTTGATACAATAAGTCTTAAGATATGGTAGAATGCAGACATGAAAGTGGTGTTTATAAGAAACACATGACATCTTTACTTTACAGGTAGTATGTTTAGATTTTTAAATAAAATTAAATTTGTATTATTAATATAAAGTTGTTTAACCTATTTGTTCATTGGGTTTAAAGTAACTAGTTTACTTCTAAATCTTCTATTTTATTTATTTGTTGAAATGTGATAAAGACATTATTAATGCTTTATGTTAGATTATATATTAGATTTGTCATTTGATATTTTGTTTAGTTCTTTATCTATTCATTCGTCATCAATATTGGGGTTGTTGTCTCTTCTTTATTTATAGAAAAGATCAAAGACTTATCCTTTTGATTTTTTTTTATAGTGAGTTGAAATTTATACTTCTAACAACAATGATTTAACAATGATTTTGTTTGGGCCCATTAAATTATACAACAAATTTTATCGACCATTTAACCCTTCAAGGATGGACTAAGGAAACGAATCTTTGAAATTGTGTAATGAATGAGACACAAAATATTATATGTATTTTCCATAATTTCAAACCAACCTTCATCTTGTTTAGACATCATTGAACCTTTGAATAATACACACAACTTTGTATCATCCACAAAAGTTTGAGGGATTGATTCCTTATCCAAGTATGAACTATTATGATATTGATTTCTTATACAATTATGAACTATTTGACTCATACATTTGCTTATCATTTCCAAGAAAGTTGTTATTTAAAGAAACCAAAGAATGAGTCATTATGTTCCTAATCATATTCATACTGATGTTTTGAGTGTAATTATCATAAGACGAGACATAAATGTTTATTCAAATCATTAACTTAGTTTTATATATAATCTAATCTAATCCAAAAAAATTGTGTTCCAATTTTATCTTTAATCTTCAATACAATCCAGTTAAAAAACCTTCTTCTTCTTTTTTGAGTTAAGAATTCACGGGAAACCCTCGAGTACTTCCTCACTTGTGGATGGTAAATGAGGTAAACCTATGGCCCTCATTATGGGACCTAACCCCAAGGGGGAACAAGACATTCGAACAGATAACCTCCTCCACTGAGGATAGCTTCACGTCTAGCTCAAAACCACTTGAATTAACCCTTAAGACTTAAAAAACCTTGTACTTGAATGAATATTTTCATTGATATTAATTGTCTTGTATTAATTGAAGTTTCAAATTTTACCATAAGAAAAGGTCTTTACGCAAAAATATGTCATTTAAGAAACTAATGTTTCAATGTCCTTATACTACCACACATTTATATTTGTTTAGAAAAAAAGAGATATATCAACATATGGAATCTAATTTGTTCTCTTAGTTTAATATAAAGTAATAACAATCATTGCAATCAACAATATAACTATTATTGAGTAATGTGGATGGAAACCATAATTCATTCTCTCACACACTTTTCTAAGACAATACACCATTACTTTCATATTATTAAGCAATGTGGATGGCAACCTTACTTACTACTCTCCCACCAATTTCAAAGAAAATATCAACATGAGTTTTTTTTTTCCACAGAAAATTACTCTTTATATTTATATATAAATATAAAACATCCGCATAAAAAAATCCCTTTCTTACTTATGTCAATAAGATCATAAGTCACATGTAAGGTCACTATTCCCCATTACATCATCAAAATATACCCCCAGACCATATAAGCCGCTCCGATTTTTCTCAACAGAAAAAAAACTACAACTCTAGAAACATAAGGATAAGTATATGAATCCCCAAAGCCCTAACTGATTACACAAAGCCTCCATATCAATGAGGCATTCACCAGAGCCCCTATCTGACAACAAAAAAGGTAAAATGAACAACTCCAGAAAAGAAACCAAGCTAAACTAATAAAGATCAAGAAACTGGTAAGGCCCCTCATGCCCCCCTACGCATTTGTAATAGATAAGCTTCCCAGGTTCCTTTAAGAGTGCCTTCTTTGATTGGCTATCTGCCTCTTGGTTGAAATTTATGTACACATGAGCAAAGGATAAATTGTGGAATTGGTTGATTAATACAAATATACTATCCATCCAGCAGTCCAAAGAGACAACCTGTAGACGTCCTTTCCCTTTCAACCAATCAATTATAATATTTGAATCTCCCATAAGATGTATCTCCTGAATGGATAAACGGGAAGCCAAGGAAAGCAAGGCCCACACTCCAAGCAATTATGCTCTAGTATTGGTACCATGCCCACAATTAAGGAGCCATTTATATCTACTTTGCTCATTGATCATGATGACGCCACTCGCTCCGTTGTTTAGACATGTTGATGAAGTCGCTCCATTGAACCAGCCCATCGTGCCTCCCTTGTCCAGAAAAGAATGCTTCTATCTCAGAACAGAAACTTTTGGAGTCTTTTTATAATCCCTTAAAACTAAAAGAGTGTTGGAAGATTGGTTGTTGTCATTGATTTCAACCCTAGTCATGGGTTTTGGACCGCAAGATTAATGAAGGTATTTGGACATCATGTTGTTTTCGGTGGTATGTGGTACGTCACGTGGATCCTCATGGTTGAGGAGAAATGAATTTTTGAAGATGACAAAGTGAATTGAAGAAGGAAGTACATGTAGGCCCTGAAGATAATTAAAGAAAAGAACTACAAAATAAGAAATTGTCAGGTCGTCCCTAATGTTAAAAGGAAGTGACATAAATGGTATAAATAAATATCATTATACATTCATTTGATACACAAGTCGAATTTCAGAGGAAATCAGAAGTAAAGAAGGCCGGATTTCAAGGGAGGATGAAGTCTTTTGGTGATGTGTTCTAAGGTACGTTATTTTCAGGTCATCTTACCATTTTTGCTATAACTTTTTTTCTAGAATGATTCAGATGGTGAAATTGCTACGGTATTGAGAAGACATATCAAGGTACCTGTGGTAAAAATTTAAGCTCTTGATTCGCTATAATTATGGGGATACACTCTGTGGAAGATAGGGTTTGTGACCAATCCTAAAGCTAGTCAATAAACAGGTGTTCCGGGTAAAACAATCATAAATTCTTCATCGAGAATCCAAATGATGTGGGACAAATTTCATTGGAAAGAGTACAAAGTCTTTGGTGATGTGTTCTAAGGTATCGCTATTTTCAGTCATCTTACCATTTTGCTAACTTTTCTAGAATGATTCAGATGGTAAAATTGGCTGCATTGATGAAGATACATCAAGGTACCTGTGTTAAAATTTTTATCTCTTGATTCCATATAATTATGGGATACACTCTGGAAGATAGGGTTTGTGACCTCAATCCCAAAGCTAGTCAATAAACAGTAAGTTCCGTAAAACAATCATAAATTCTTCCATCGGTCCAAATGACGTGGACAAATTTCATTGGAAAGAGTACATACTTTTAGTTTCAAAAAGCAGCTCTTTAAGAATCTGATGTCACCATTGCTTCAGGTAATTCCCATGCCAAAAGTTCGGTCTCCTAATAAACCGTAATTGAAGCAGTTGGGTCTCACCTATTCTTTCTATAACCTCTCTTTTGGGAGGATTCAAGGAGTGAAACTTGGAGTGAGTTTCCAAAGAGAATACATTGAGTAATATTATCGCCCATGGATGATTGATTGATGGTGATGATTTAATGTAAAGTTTCATTATCTCATATATTCTTGGGTAAGAAGGGGCACGGAGAGTTCAAATCTCTCTACATATTGAGGATTGTATCTTCCCCTCTCAGGTTTTATCCATCGCTTTATATTTGGAAGTTGTATATACCTTTGGAATTCATTACTTCTTTTGAACAATAATTATTGATTATTCTCATATATTGTGCATGGTGTATTATGGTGTATTGGTGTAACTCTTATACTATTGTTCATTGCTCATTGGATATAATTGAATGGTTTAAGTATAAGTTGAAAAAGGTTTTAAATTGTACTTGATACTGATTCACCCCCCTCTCATTATCAACAAAGATAATTGTGAATCACTTTCTGAGTCATGGGGATGTTGTCATCAAAGACCGTAGAGTTGCGCTCCCTCCATATAGACCAACAAATAAGAGCCAAAAGAGTGGGAAGTTGGGATTTTTGGACCAACCATTGTTTGAAGCAGTCTATCAAATCATTCCCCACCCAAATGCCTGAATAGTTAAATACATTCTTGGGTTGTTCCAGACTTCCTGCGTAAAGGCACAATCCAAAAAAAGATGATGAGTCGATCCAGAATTTTATAGACATAACTTACAAATACTTGGGCCTATAAATCCCCTGCCCTGAAGGGTCTCCCATGACAAAACTTTATTTTTCATCATCAACCAGAAAAAAAGCTTGATTTTCAGCAGGCAATCCCAATCCCAAATGGCCTTACGCCAACCACCTGTCTTATAGATCCATTTTCGATTTTATGCTGCTAAATAGATATTCCTTACTCTGACCCGTCCTGACTTATTGTCCCTAGTCCATTTTATCATATCTGACTTCTCTTGAAGTGTAATTCCATTGTTTATAAGAGCAACACGATATGCTTTCCATTCTACCTGTAACTGCCCAGATAAGTCCAAATCCTCACTAGAGATCCAATTGGAAGTGATCCTGCCTACATGTGCCAATGCTTTGGCCTAGAAGAGATAGTAAATGCCTTTTCTATTGATCTCCTCAATTAGCTCCTCCGACAGAATAGTCGACTGTCCCATCCCCAAGATATAGTCTTTTCCAATCAGTATTGAATGCTCGTTCCCCAGACTTCAGGCTATCCAATGTAATAGGATATGAAGGGATTTTAATAAATATGTCCATGCTTGTGAACCTTTCTCCTTTGTAGTATCCATTGTTCGTAGCCAACGCGCTATTTAAACAAACGACAAATACTTTTCTTTTAGAACCCTATGCCATAACCCCTCCTTCATCAGAGCCCTCCAAAGGTTGTTGGTTGCCAAGGCTCTACTAAAATGTAATAAATTCCTCAACCCCCATCCCCAAAAAATATTTGGTCTAGCTATCAGTTGCCAGTTACAGAGGTGTATGCTCTTCTTTTTTTGCCTCCCAACCACAAGAAGCTAAAAATCAATTGGCGATTTTTTTTTAAATCGAAGAAGGTAGGTTCGCCAAAGTTAGCCAATAGACAGGTTGAGTCTCCAAGACAGCTTTGATCAAAGTCAGATACCCCCCTAAAGATAACCACCGATTACACCAGTGATTAATCTTTTGATCATATTTCTCTATGAGCCAAAGCCAATATTCCTATCTGTATCTGTCAATCTTAAGGAAGAAACCAAGATATCTAAAACCATTAGATAGATCTTGAAAGTTATAAGGAAGAAAAAAATCCAGAGAGTCAAGGACCAACTGACATACCCCACATTGATAAAGAGTGGTTTTTTGGGGATTTACCTGTAGACCCGAAGCACAACATAAATGGTTTAAAACCCTGTTGATGTCCTTCCATTTGGATAGAGAGTCATTGGATAAGATGAGAATATCATCTACAAATAATAGATGCAAAATCCGAATAAATCTGGAAACCTTTATGCCGGACAAGTGACCTTCCCTTTGTCTTTTTTTCAAGGCTAGGCTTAAACCTTCCAAAATGAGGATGAAAAGTAAGGGTGACAAAGGGAACCCCTGTCTGAGCCCTCTCTCGCTGCTAAAGAAATCTGTAGGTTCTCCATTAATAAGAACCGCATAGGAAGATGACGTGACACAACCCATGATCAAGTTGGTCATCATCCGCCCAAAACCACATTGAAGTAAAACCAGCTTGAGATAATCCCAACTAATGCAGTCATATGCTTTCTTCAAGTCAATTTTGAGGATTAATGCCTTCAAATTTTTTTCTTTAATACTATGGAGACACTCCTAGGCAGTTCCAATTGCATCCCCAATTTGTCTTCCTTTTAGAAAGCTGAATTGCTCCTCAGACAAAGTACGTGATAGAATCGGTCTTATTCTCTTGGCAATGATCTTTGAAATAATCTTGTAACAAAGATTGCACAAAGAAATCAGGCGAAAATCAACGAATGTTATCGGCCCATTAACCTTCGAGATTAAAGCAATGAAAGTCGAGTTCATGCCCTTACTCACCTCCCCTATAATTCGTGCCTCTTCCACCACTTCCACCAAATCATGTGCCACCAGATCATAGAAATGAAGAAAAAACTCAACATTCCACCCATCCGGGCCTGGACTCTTGTCTTTCATAAAACCTTTCAGGACAACAAGAACTTTCTCCTTTGTAACTGAGCTTTCTAAGACATTCACCTCCTCCTCCAACACCAATCTGGGATATTGTCTTACTGCCTCAACATGTCCCACAATTCTATTCTCATTCGATTCTTGGTAAAAAGACCTAAAGAAGCGCAATGCTTGATATTTTATGGCCTCTTGCCCCTGGTGGGAATACCCATGATCATCCATTATTTCCCACAGATGTTTTTTGTTCCGTATAAAGCTAGCATAGTGATGGAAATACTTCGACTTTTCAAACACCAACGAGCCATTTCTTCCATCAATAAAGAATTCTGGACTGATTCAAGCTTTTTTAGACGGGATCCCTGGATTGAATTTAAGCCATTTTCCCAACTCTGTTTCGTCAGAATTTCTAACTCCTCATCTAGAGCGGCCAAGGCTCTATTATCCTTTAACTTCTTTAGAGCTAACCAACTCTTTGTATGATTCTTAAGATTGACTAGCTTTTGCACAAGTATTCTTTGTGCACCTGCCACACTACAGAAATGAGGAGCACACCAAACTGACTGTACTAATTCCCCAAAGGACTCATCCTTCAAATATGCATGATTAAATTTAAACGGATAGGCAACTGAATTATATCCATTGTTCAACTAAAATATCACCGGCGCATGATCCGAGAAATATGGGTGTCCAACCCAAGACCTAAATCTTGCTTAATCAACCAATAAACCTTATGTCGCATATACTCTGTCCAACCTTTTTTGTATGCACTGATCTCCACTTCTGTCATTTCACCAAGTAGGCACTAACTCTGAAGGTTGTATGTCCACCAAATGATTTTTCTAGAAGAGGTCTCTGAAGAAACCAGCCAAAGGATCAGAGCGGGCTTCCACTCCCCACACTTCATCAATACTTGTAAAATTTAGGTCACCGACCAAAATGAGGTTTTCCTGTGCTCATAAACCCTTTGAATCAACCTGTTCCCAGAACTGTTGTCTCCCAGCGCAGGGGCCGTATGCATTTAAAAAACTAATCCTGCTATGATTAGGTAAGTGATAACCTGTCAACAAAATACCATGACCATGGCTTAGGAAAGGGTTAAGCTCAAAAATATTGGGGTTCCAAGTAGCCAAAATCTCTCCTGACTTCCCAACTGCACTTACCGCACTGATACACCATGTGGGGCAAAGAGAAAACATTAAATTACATGCCTTCAAATCATCCACTAGAGTTTCTTGAAAAAACACAATATATGCCTTTGTGCTACATAAAATTCTATGTAAAGAAGGCAATTTATGGGGATCGTCAACCCCTCTGACATTCAAGGATAAGAGGATCGTGATTTATCCCTTGCAAGGGCTTTCATGCCTCTAAGCGCCCCTGAGTCATATGTAGTAACCAGATGGGTATCAGAAGCCGAAGGCTGACCAGACTTCTTTCGAGCACTCTCGGTTTTGAGAGGAGACAATTCCACTCATAAACCCCTGGACAAGGCTAAGGATTTCCCTTTTGGATCTCCCTTACTTTTCAAGTTGTTGTCAGTAGTATCAGGAATATGGTGAACCTGTTGTCCTAGATAAGTCGTAAGGGGAGAGGGATCTTCGAGGCTTCTAATGGAGGGAATCAAAGAATCAATCACAACATCAAGGTTTGGGCCTAGCGTAGAAAGAGGAGGAGGGACCAACGAAAACTCCACATTGGGGAGAGGCTTAGAAGGAACAGGGGACGAAGAGCTAGCCTCCACAACATGTTGGGAACTAGTTAGCCCACCAAAGTTTGATAGAGGACCTCATGAACCCTCAGGCTCCTTTATTGAGTGTGTAACTTGGACAAAAGGTGCCTCCGCCAAAGATGACTTCGAATACGAGAAAAGATAAATTTTCTTGACCTTGTGTGACATTTATTTCTTATAATATGGAATATTTTTCATAGTAATACGATGTCTTTGAGTTAGCCTGTATATGACTCGTTAAGTATGTAGTTAGAAGTAACAATTAAATATAGAAGTTTACAAAGGTTGTATGTGAAGAGACCATTATAATAACACATATCATACAATATCATACAAAGTCAAGGTTGAAATAAATCAAACACAACTTCACCAATGTGCCTAAGGGTCAACAATATTTAACCTTATCCTTGAACAATTTATGAAAAGATAAATAAAATATAGTAGACAAGTTCAAGTATTATAAAGATACACACTTGTTAAATGTTGTTCGGATTATAATAATTAATTTTATTATAAGGAAAATTGTCAAAGATATGGTGTTCACACCCTTGGCAAGCAACAGTATGGTAGGAGGTTCTAAGCCTAAATTACTCACTCAAAACAGTATGGTAGGAGGTTCTAAGCCTAAATTACTCACTCAAAATAGTATGGTAGGAGGTTCTAAGCCTAAAGTACCCACTCAAACATTGGGTTACCCTTTTCAAGGGAAAAGGGTGGAAAAATCAATTAAAAATATGGGTTTGACAATTTTGATGGATCGAGACTAAAGTCTTGTCCTAGAAACAATGGAGGTAAGATAAAGAGGATATATGGATTTGAAGCACATTCAACATTGGTAACATCACTCAAGAAAATGAGTGAGAAGGGAGGTAATGTCATTAGAGAAGGAAGTAAATGTGTCAATACGCTTCCAAAATMTCTAGTGTAGAGTGATATTTCTTAACTAAGCTTCAAGTGGTCTTAAGAGGATGTAGATGAATCTAATAAATGAAGGGAACCCCAAGAGTTTATTCACAAATAATTATGTTTAGAAGATTTTGTAGGYTGTGAAAAGGATAAGAGGAAGGTAGGGGTTTCAAAAATTGAGATTGTAAGGGTAAATCATGTAAAGAAGAAATTGAGGTGTGTCAAGGTGAGGAATGGATTGAATTTAGTATTGGGAGAAGATATTCTCATGGGGCAAGTTTGGGGTATGAAGAATAAATCCTTCGTAGGGATTTTCTTTGGTCAACAAGTGTTGGAGGAGTATTTTGGGATTCTTGATAGTCAAGGTATGACATCCTTTACTTGGATACATGCTAAAGTCTCATATATATGAGGAAAGACTGGAATTGGTTATTAGAGAAGATTGAAAAAAGGATCAACCACTTGTGCAGTAGATGGCTATCATGAATGGAAGAATAAATCTAGTTAAATATGTACTAGAGGAAATCTTTGTCGCATTCACTTCCTTTCATCCCAAAGAGGGTATTAGAGAAGATAAGGAATAAGTGTTTTCAATTTTTGCAAAGTGGCAAAAGAGATAATGAGGAGATTCATCTTGACAAATGGGAGGTCATAGCAAGGCCAAAGGATATTGGGGGATGGGGTCCTAAAAATATACATTTCTTTGGTAAAGCCATGGAAACCAAGATTTTTTTGAGAATTGTCTCAAAAGATGGATTATGGAAGCATATAGTAGCTTAGAAATATATAGAACCACTCTATATGGAAGAGTGATTAGAAGGTCTCAAAAATTAATCCAAAAGGTGTTAATTATTTGGAAATATTTATGTCTTTCCTCACCCCATATGGGAAACTAGTTTCTGTGGAAGGAAGGTTAGAGTGGGAGGTGACCCATGGAGTGGAACTGGGGAAGGGTTTAGGTTTCCAATAGATTTAATTAAACAATTACATGAGAGAGAAATATGTACTCTTAGTCAAGTATTGAATCATTGCTAACTTCCCTTTGGTAGCAAGGGAGAAAGACTGCCAATGTTTTTAGTTTGGAAGTGGAAGCATCTAAGCAAGGGAAGGATTATGTGAGATCTCTTATATAAAGAGGTGTGTTATATTAAGAGAATAGGAGGACATGTTTTCCTAGTTAAAAAACCCTATTTTTAACCCTATATGGGGAAAATACATAACTAGGTTGGGGTATAAGGTTGTTTTCTAGGAAGATAGTCAAAGAGAGATTTTCTGGTGGTGGAAGCCACTTTGGAAGCTAAATGCTTCTTTAAAAACAATGGATTTTATGTGGCTCTCTATAAGAAACAAGGCCTTGACATGGGAAGTTCTCCAGAGAAGGAGTGGACATGATCCATGCAGATATGTATTGTGTAAACAAGATTAAGAAACAACAAATCACCCACTACTTAAATATCTCGTTTCAAGGTTGATATGGCCATAAATTGATGGGATGATTGGCATTAGAGGAGGATGGTAGGGTGACTATGTGGAGGAGAGTTTCAAAGCTTGGCATGGTGAGAAAGAATCCAAAGATTTCAAATCTCTTCCTTGAGTAGTTGCATGGGGAATCTTGTTGGCTAGAAATCTACAGATTTTTCAAGATAAACATATCCCTTTTTTTAACAACTCCTCACAGATTAGGGCAATGTTTGAAGAACTAAAAAATTATATAAAGTCTCAAGCCCCTGGGTAGATTGGCATTGTTCAATTGGAATCTTGGACACCCTAGGGATATTTTGATGGGGAAAGCCAAGGAATACCAACACAAGGACGAGTTTGAGGCACTTTTTGCTTGTCAGAAAAACACCACTTCAAGTTTAAAGCAAATTTGGGAATGAGCATAAATAATTACACAGAATTGATGGCACTGAAATTTCTTTTGAGGTTAGCATTGTAGCAGGGCATCTCAATTTTTCAAGTGTTTGGTGACTTCTTGGTAGTGATTGATTGCATGAAGGTGAAGTTCAAAATGGAGAGTTTATTCTTCTCTGTTGCTTTTTTACCAGGTGAAGAAAGAGGAATTCTCAGTGTTGTATTTCCAACATATTTATAGGGAGCGAAATGTTAAGGCATATACATTATTGAAAGAGGCCCTTCCAATGAGTGGTCGGGCTATGGACAGTATAAGAAATGAAAGATGGATTATTGCAGTTTGAACACACTCTCTATTTATTACCCCATTTTAAATCTTTTTAGCGACACTAGAATCTGCTAATTATCATTTTTGTTGAAAGTTCTTTAAGTAAAAAATTAAAATATACCTTTAAGGCATTAAAGGAAATGATCTATGTTGATATACAATAAGTTATTATGAATATTTTATAGATTAACTGATGGAGAAATTTTCAAATTTATATCAAATTTAAATATTGTGATATATATAGAAAAAGATAAACTTTTTAAACACTATAAAGCATCTATAATATATAATTTTCTTTCATCTCAATTTAAAATTATGAATTTTTTTCTATTTAAAAGTGTTGTGACCAATTTGACTACTTTAAAAGTGTTGTGACCAATTTGACTACTTTATATTAGGAGAGGCCAGTCATGCACTTTGACCAAACTCCCTCCATATTTAAAAAAAAAGTCCTCTACCTAAAAGCAAATACACAATGACACTCGCTTCCCGAGGGTAGAACTTAAAGACTAAGAAACTATAAAGTGCTTTTGTTCCAACCACCACAATATCCGCGGGTCTCTTTAGGAGGAAAGCATGGCCTAAAGTTTGAGTATTAGGTCTCAATAGATGTAACCCCAATCTCCACCACACACGAGGAAGTTTCCGTGTACACGTACAAGGATTCGAGCTTTGAGCACTTCAAAGGAGTGGACTTTTGTGTGTGGACTCACGTGTTTTTTTTTAAATTAAACCAAAGTCTTTGTTTTCGGAGGTAAATATTTTTTTTTTAATTTAATCAAATGAATCATCACTTTTGGCTAACTTTAACAAGGTTTGGCAGCAAACTTTCTCCCAAATTAGTTGGGAAATATATATTGAATAATAAAATTTAATATAATTAAATGCATAGGTAATAAATAGTCTTTGTTACAAGATAATTCATATAATAATATCGAAGGTGTTTTTTAAGGGGATGTTTTTCTTGAACTTCCGTTATATGTCCAAAGTTTATAGAACGTTGTTATTTGTTCACACAAAATTAACTAATCTTTTATCTCCATGTGTATTTTTCTTGACTGACTCTGAATCTTCTCCTTCACCGACTCCACAAAGTTGGATATACTGCAATGTTGGTCACTACCGCACCCAAAGTGGAACTTGAAAGTAAACCATGAAGTGAAATTCGTGGACGAGCTCCCTGTAGCCGCTCTGTCATGTATGAACATAATACTCAAGAGGTCAATCTGAGATGACATAGCATAAAATCTTAGCTTATAGTAAGTTAAAGCCGTTGGTTATCCTTGGATATTCATATATGTGGGCGCACGCTCAAATTTAAGCTTAGTTTTGCATTGTCTTGTATGGTATTATGCATGAAAAAAAAGTAGTGGTGAAGTAAACCCTGAGACTTCATCATCCGGCTCCCATTTTGCTTTCTTACGAATCTATAGACTCTTGTATCATTTCAACATATAAAATCCTTGCAAGAGACAATGGTGAAGGGGAAACAAAGCTCTGCTCACGATTATGAGGGCATATCTCGTTGATTTCCAAGCAATGGTTCAACAGATGACGAGTTTCCCCCTCGAAAACAGCAGCAAGGAGTCCCCCTCTCTGTTGAAGCCACAGCCAAAGTGGCTCGGCTGAATCGACAACAATATCAATCCCTTCATCATGTTGACTCTCGATTCTCCGTCCTTGGGGTTCCATGTTGCCATAAACGACTTATTTGGTACTCACCCCAATTACCTGTATACAACAACATTCTGTAACAATTTAGTAGAGAATTATGTCCAGTCAGTTGGCACTGCAACATCTATCTCACATATTAATTCCATCGGAATTGATAAGGCTAAAAAATTATAGAGCCAGGTTAACACTTTCTCTCAAAGCAATTTTTGGAATTAGGCAATGGTCCACATTTCGCAAGTCTTGTAAGTTCTTCTCCATTATCTCCAGCCCTGGATTTTCAAGGTTTTCGTGTAAACTTCACCTACAGTATGTGGTTATGGAGGTAGATTTTTGTGAACCATTGATGCACAGGGGATTCGATTTTTCTTTTCCAACCAATTGGAAATTTGCAGTTTTTTCTATATTGGTTTTAGATTTGAATCTCAACGTTACTGTCAAAACTTTTTAAATTTAAAGCTTATGTAAAATATGGTTGCTCTTGTTATGGTCGATAAGAGGTTTCTGCAACTTGGGAAATATGAAATTTAGTCCTCAATATTGAGATTGTAGATGCTTGTGTGCCTAGTAATGGACTTGTCACAAAATCTACATAAAATCAAGCTTAGTTTGTAAAGTACAACCGTTTGTATAATGTACAATAAGAAATTGACCAAGTCAGTGTGCAATCACGCTAAACAAAGAAGAAATGTGTAACGTCTTTAGTTAGAGAAAGAAGAAGACATTGTCCAAGACATTTGATAGAGGGTGGTTGAGTCACAATTTTGCAGAAGCCATAACTTGAGCTTCGAGTGACGGAATCACGCAAAATTCATACCGTTGGAAAAGTATTTCGATGAAGAATATGATGGTACAAGTTTCAAGAATTAAAAATGGTTACATTATTCCCAGAAATTAAAAGAATCGTTAGTTTGTTTTTTGATGAGTCTGTTTGACAACTTAACTTCACGAGGTCATATCTTGAGATACGGGAGTCGAATTTGGACAAAATTTATATAGTTGAAAGTCTTTCTCTTTTAAAGGGAAATTAATTAAATTTTGAAACTAAAAGTTTAATTAAAAACTTTTATTAAAAACAAAAAGGGACCATTTGAAAGATGGGGATATTAATGATATAAGTTTATTAATGAGGCATTAATTAAATAGAATACTCCAAGAAGAAAAGTGTACGGAAAATTCAAGTAAGGAAAAACACTAACTACTTAAGTATTTAGAAAACCTAATATTAAAAAGAGAAGAAGTGTTTCATCAAGGGTTCCATAATCATAATTATCATACGAGTAGGGGCAGAAGGTCCGAGGAAGAAAAAAGTACATCCATTGATATGCAACCAAGGTTCCGATCAACGAAAAAAGATCTCCATATTCTCCACTCTTTCTCTTCTTCTACATCATTTCTCATAGCTTTATGCTTGGATCTTTGAATTGAGCACAATGATGAGTTCTTGAGTGTTCTTGTATTCTTCAAAAGACTTTTCTTATATGATCATGGATTATTTACAACAATATACATGATTGTCGGATATTTTGTAATGAAGAACATCTTTCATGAATAAAACTCCACAAATAATCACTCCGGGGTTGATTTTGATTGTATCTTGTAACATTGAGTCTTAAGTAAGAGATATTTGAAATTGATCTATCAAATTCTCTTTTTGATCTTAATAGTAATATTCTTTTAAAATTCTTTGAGATGATCAAATTATTCTCTCCTATTTCCCATGAAGAAGATATGGATGTATTTGTATGTGATTAAGAAGATTGTGTATGTGATGTTGATCACAAAGAAATTCTAATGTTGAAGCCCTCCTTCAATCTTTTCTTACTTTAAAGAGATTGTTTGTTGCACATAAAGGTCAAACCAGGTTATTGAAGAACCATTTGTTTGAATAAATCCAAGCAATAAAGATATAGAGTTTTTTTCCTTAGCACTCTCCTAATCCAAGATATCACAGATATATCTTTTATGCAAAGAGGAGTACCACCTCTATAAAAACACAGGGGGATTCATATCCTTGTGAGGTTGTCGTTCCGGTACCAACGGATTCAAACTTCAATAAGAAGTTAAGTAGAGTGTTGTAACTGGTTTTATATTTTTCTATGTTGTACATATTTGTTGTTGAAGTTTTGAATTTGTAAATTTTTTGTTATATGATATTTTGTTTTTCAAAAATAATTTTTAAATAAAATTGTAAAGAAAGTTAAAATTTCTTTGAAATATTTTTTTTTTTTAAATATTCTCACTTTTACATTACTATATGATGAATGACATCATTTGAAAAATGTAACCAACATTGAGTGCATTGAATCTCTACCACATGCAAACCCATAGCATCATCAAGAAAATGTTACGAACACTAAGAGCATGTAAAACCTTCAACTTTGTGGCTATAAAAGCTAAAAATATTCTAGAAACATCAAAGAAGCCTTAACAAGTACAAAAGAAAGAAGACCATTAAATGCCTAATCCACAAACTAATGTTAACCCCAAAGAAAAGCTTGCAATGTTACTAACTTACATGAAAATGACATTCATACCAATATCAACTATATAGAAAAGCATGAAATGTTGTTATATTTAACTGTTATGAAAATAGATTCTTGATAAACAAAAATATATAATAGTGAGTGTACTCGTGTTATGGGCTAGTAATGATATTTTGGAATATTTTAAAAACTTCAAAAGTATTCCTAAGAAATTGGGTTTTGTGTCATGAAAGATATAATTGAAAATTTGAACCATATTTGATGATCAAAACATTCAATGACAGGTATTTTGGCCATCAAATTCCTATAGTTACAAGCCACTTGTTTACATCAATGACACAATACTTGAGAGATGAACTATTAAAAACAAACAATTTGATATTACCGACATAAATCCATTTTAATCTCGTATCTATTAAGAACTCAAAGGAATAAAAAAAAACGAAAGACAAACATCGATGTCAAAAAAATATAGGATTAAGATGCATATACACTAGTTTTTACACACACACATACACTAGTTTAAAGAAATGGAGTCTCAAATTTCTCAATTCCTAAAATATTAGGGTTAAGATGAATCTACAATGACTTATTTTATTATTATATTCATTATTATTATTATTATGACCGGATTTTTTAAATAAGAATAATAATAATCTAATTTTAAGGTCATAGGTCCAAATCTAGAGCGGGTAGGGTTTGAATACATCTATAAAATAAGCAATGACAAGCAAGGGAATTTATATGTTCCCAATGATTATGTATTAGTATCCCAATGAAAAATAACACCACGCGCTAGATCACTACATCGTTGTATATGTTTCTTAGGGATGGAATACACCTTGGAAGTGAAGTGTGTGCTAAAGCCACCCTCGCTAATAAGGGTAGTATAAGGTCCTCGGCTAGAAGGGCAAGGGCACCCTAGCACAAGTCCTCAAGGAGACGGAATTTGGGGTTACTTCGGCACCCAAGAGTCGCACTAGTTGGGTAAGTGGTTGCCTTGGGCGCGCGAACATGCCAAGGGGTTTGTCGATGTATGGGGCAAAGAATGAAGCACACCAATAGGTTGGGGTGTGTCGATTCCAAGGGACGTGAAGGTTGACAAGGGCATGAGTTCCTGGGTGTGTTGGTCCACGAAGGGGCACGTCGGTTCATTTGGGCATGTTAGTCCTTGAAGGGGCGCAACACACCCAAAGGAAACGATGGTTCGCGAAGGTAATGTTTGGAGTCCATATAAGAACACAAAGGCGCATAAACAAGGAAGACAATGAATAATAGTGAAGAGAGCAAGATCAACACCAAAATTCTGAGGCAGATTCAGACAAGGAGGGGCGAGCTCCCTTAAGGAGCCAAGTCGCTCCACATGGGAGGACTTGTGCTACCTTAAGGTGATTTTGTGGACAGATTTGGGGTGACCTTCTTTGGACTGAGTCTAGTAGTAGGCAAGGCGACTTTGGATTTTGGGGAAGTCTTGTCATATGTTTGGGTGAGGCATGCTATGAGATAGAATCAAAGGGTTGTGTGAAGTCTTTCAACATAGAAGAGACAAGTCTTGTGAAAGTAGGTGTGATGAACAAGTCTTGGTGTGATGAATATATGTATGAGTGTCTTGGTGAGGTGAGGCGATTTGTACGACTCTGCCCAAGTTGTAAATCAAGTTGGCAGTGGTCATGTTGTAATTGTTTCACAATAATAAGACTTAGCAGGGTGTTAGACACGTCTTGTGCCACCCGCACTATATCTGTGTGTCTCTTGTATGTTTCACATGTTCATGGATGTATGATTAAATGACTAAGTGTTAATTTGTTAAAAAATTGTCTAAGTATACAAGGGAGTTGCACTAGAGGAGGAGTATGACTCGCCCAGAACAGAGTATGGGTATGCTTTAGGTGAAGAGGTGTAGTCTGGATGAAGTATCCTTGGTGTTTCCAAGCATCCAAGTGAGAATCGTCATGATGTCGCACGCCCTCAACAGGTGTGCGATCGTAATATTTGGGCAGGCATCCTATAGGGATGTGACATATGGTATTCGAGTTTATTTTGGTGAACAGATTGGCTAGCTCTTCACCACTATCTAGAAGATAAATTGTATCATAGATTGAAGTGCACTCTACTACTATGGTGATGATAGTGGTGATAAGGCGCAACACAAAGACATTTTGGGCGCAGACTTGGTTGGTTTGATTTGCGACCGAAGTAAGTATTGGACTTGTGTGCACACCTTGAGAAGACCAGACACAAAGTTTGTGATGAAACAAAGCACTTGGGCAAGGCAGACAAATGTAGGACTTGTCGCATAATTGATTGTAGAGGTTGATCGTAGCAGTGACCATCATGGAAGTGATTGCAGAGGGTGATCGTAGAAGTGATCGCGAAGGGAAACATTTTTGGGTTACAACGAAGTGGATGCACTTTGATGCAGACTCAAGACAGAGAAAGTAACCATGCGACGAGTTGAAGCACTTGGGTGATTTGGGAGACTTGATGCGACCTAAAGCAGGTTCGTAGCAAGGAAGTTGGTTGGGCACATTTTTATCATGACATCTTCATTTCGTGCATCACCGAGAACAACAATTGAGTCAAGCTAGGTTGTTGGATGAGTGAGCCAACCACATCCTTCGGATGAGGTGACTCTTTATAGAGTTACACAAGTCAGTTAACAATGGTATGACTTGGTATTTGGGCGGTGTGTGCATGGTGCCTTGAAGTGGAAGAAGTCAAGGTGTGGAGATGAAAAGACAATGGAGATGAGTCTATCTAGTTGCATAAAAAGTTTTGGACTTAGATGTAATTTTGAAGTGGATAGATGGACTCAACCTAGTATCGCAACGAAGGTTATATGCAAGTTTGTGGAGCTACGGACAATGATTGAGGGGAGTTCATGTGAGAGTCGGTGACTTGGGTGAGTGCAGGCCCTAGATAGTAGACTTGAACCATGGGTGCAACCAAGAATTTCATTGGGAAGGTATGGTTGGTTTTGAGTTCTTGGATTTATTAAGTGTTGCGATGAGTTCTTTGAAAGGAATTCAGATGGCTTGGTGGTTCAAGTGTAATCTGTTCTCGTGGTGAAAACTAACTAACTTGAGGGTGACTCAAGTAGTGTTGATTCGAAGAAGTCATGTAGTAGTTAGGATGCCTTGATTTGGGTGAATGTGCAGATAGCTTGGGACAACCTACTTGGACAAGTCATGTGGAGGACTTAGACAGATTTTGATGCAATTGGGGAGGTGACTTGAGGAGTTATTTAACTCTTGGATGAGGTACCTTGGTGAGTTGGTGCCTTAGAAAAAAATTTTGAGTCATGCGGTGACTTTACAAGTCACGAAAATAGTGCTAGAGTTTGGAATTTTGTGAAGGTGCAAGGCAATTTCGTTCTAGGAGATGGATAGAGTCAACAAAGAAGTCGACCAAGAATTCTTGACAATAGACCTGAATGGGTAGAACATTGACCAAGTGACTTGGGTGTTGTTTGATTTCCTTTGGTATGGGACATTGGATGAGGCAGAGCGTACCTTGGTGACTTGTAGATGATTGTACAATGACTTAGAGATCCGAAGGGGGTCATTTGTTGAGTTTGGAAAAAGTATTGGCTCGGACGTGACAAGGCATGGAAGTTCTTTGAGGTGAATTATTCTTCTTGGATTACTTTGGAATATAGTTTTTTGGGATGCTTGAGGAGTGTGGGTGCATTTTCCACACATCACAAATGTTGAGATGTGGAAAGGTGACTCGACGAAAGGAGGTCAGTTCAGGACTTACCTTGCTTTAGAGGATTGTGCAGACATGTAGGTTGCATCATGAAGAGATTAATTTGGCATGGGCATTTCTCTTGCTTTGGGAAGCATGGTTGAGGGTGAAATACAACCATTTCAAGGCATAGAGAGGTGGATGTGGTAGTACAACCGAGTAGTGAAGTAATGGGGAAAAGGTAGCCTGGACGTGTATCTCTTGGTGTGGATGGGACGTTTCATATCCAAAGATGTAGATGAAGAAAATGGGATGAATTCAGCCAAGGGAGACAGACTTGTGGAATTGATCGTAGTTTGTGTCAAAAGGGTGTATTTGGTTGGACATGTGACGCATGGTGATTTCCCTTGACTTTTCATAGACTTGGATGTGGCACATATTGTGTGTGATAGTATTGTTGGGTATGTGTTATATTCTTTGCATGACTAGAACTAGTGTCTACGTTGCGTCAAGTGTGTTGAAGGGGGTGGAGCCCCCCCTTTCCTTGGGGGTTATTGGGGGGCAGGAACCCCCCTGCACGGGGGTTTGGGGCAGTGCCCCAAGAAAAAAAAATTACTCGTTTTTACGTCCGTTTTTGGGTGGTTTTCCGGCACATGGTTTTCGTTGATGGTTTTCTATTTCTAGTTAAGGAATTAGGTTTTTTGACCAATCTCGGTTATTGGATTAGGGTTTTGGATGCTACAACATCCTATATGTATATTGTATTGTAAACAATGTATGATGAGATGAATATAGAAGATGTTGGTTTTCCCAGTTTGGGTTTCCAAGGGAAAAATCTCTATGTAATGTGTGTATTTTCCATTGTATCTCTGATGTTCTTTTATTGAAAATTTGTTTGCAGTAAATAATTGTACAAGGTTAAAATCTACAAGTATCAGATTGACTAATTGCACCATGAGGTGAGAAATGGAGTCAAGTTGTCGTGGATGACTTTGTTTTGGGGTGACTTCATAGTGCAACAAGGTGAGGGGAGACATTTCCTTGGTCTAAGGTTGTTGTGCGGATGGAATGAATTATGGAAGGAAGTGATCATGCTTTGGGAATGTTGTGCATTCTCAAGGAATGAATGTGATAATTCAATACTTGGAGAGTTAGTGCACGAGAGCATGACTAAGAGGATGAAGTACGAACATGCCAATAGGTTCGAAGTACAAAACTTAGACATTATGGAGGATCTCCTTGATGAATATTGGACATGGAAACAATAAGGCAAGGGTGGATACTTGCCTTAGTATTTGGAGTTGGATGCAATGACATAGATGTGGACATAAAAGACTAAGTTTGGGCATGGAGAATCACATTTCAAGAACTATACATGACAGTTGGACTAGCTAACCAACTAGTGCAGGACTTGAGGCTATAACATTGTGTGGAGACATGACAGAGTTGGTTGAAGTATGGGGGAAACAGTTAGTTCAAAAAATTTCAACACTTATACATTTTTGAAGTTTTGAATGAGGTTGCAACAATGGTTGAGGAAGCAACAACGGCGGAACATAGTGTGATCTTCAGAACAGTACAGTGGCAACTTGGACATTACAGACATAGTTGGGGAGGAGACATCTTTCCAATGTAGCAAACATATTGGTCAAAAAAATTTTGGGAAAAGATAGTGTAGTTGGTTGCACGAGGTTGTGAATGATTGTAGTGCGAGTTGGAAACTTGGGGTTTCCACTTCGCATGGAAATTTGGGGTTTCCAGTGAACATGAAACTTGAGGTTTCCAACAGACTTAGTTTTGATGTGGACATGAGTTCAGAATAAGACTTGGAGATTGCAGATTTTGTGGATGTTGTTGAGGATGGAAACAAATTGAGGTTGGGGAGGATATAAGGTCCTCGGCTAGAAGGGTGCAGGAACCCTCGCCGAAGTCCTCAAGKAGATGGAATTTGGGCTTGCTCTAGCACCCAAGARTCGCACTAGTTGGGCAAGTGGGAACCTTGGGTGCACGAACACGCCAAGGGGATTTACCAAGCATGAGGAAAAGCATGGGTGTGTCGGCCCCAAGGGACGTGAAGGTTGATGAACACACGAGTTCATGGGTGCATCAATTCATTTGGGTGTGATGGTATTCACAGGGGTGTGACATAACCAAAGGACGTGACAGTTCATGAAGGTGACGTTTGGAGTCCATATAAGAACACAAGGGTGCAAAACCAAGGAAGGAAATGAACAATAGTGAAGAGAGCTAGATCAACACCAAAGTTCTAAGGGGGATTTGGACAAGGAGGGGTGATCTCCCTCAAGGAGCCAAGTTTCTCCACATGGGAGGACTTGTGTTGCCTTAAGATTATGTGGATTGAGTTGGGGTAAACTTCTTTGGATTGATTCTAGCAGCAGGCAGGGAAACTTTGGAGTTTGGGGAATTATTTTCATAGATCTGGGTGAGGCATGCTAGATACAGAATTGAAGGGCTATGTGAAGTCTTACGATAGAGAATAGATAGTGAGTTTGTGGTGGGAGCACGTCTGGGGCACACCGCAGAGTTTGCAAAAGTTGTTGCGATGGACAAGTCTTGGTGTGACGAATTTGTGTATGAGTGTCTTGGTGAGGTGAGGTGAGTCATGAGACTCTTCCCAAGTTGTAAATTGAGTCAGTAGTTCTCATATTGTAACTATTTTTCAATAATAATACTTAGTCGGGTGTTAGGAACGTCTTGTGCCACCCACACTATATATGTGTGTCTCTTGATTGTTTCGCATGTTCATGGATGTATGCTTAAATGACTAAGTGTTAAGTTGTTAACAAATTGTCTAAGTATACAATGGAGTTGCACTAGAGGAGGAGTGTGACTTGCCTGTAGCCTATAATAGAGTATGGGTGCTCTAGGTGAAGAGGTGTAGTCTAGACGAAGTATCCTTGGTCTTTCCAAGTAGCCAAGTGAGAACCATTGCAGTTTCGCATGCCCTCAGCATGTGCACAATCATAATATTTGGGCAGGCATCTTGTGGGGACATGACATGTAGGATAATCACATGTCGTTGAATGAGTTGAAGGAGGTTGTTAGCCAATAGAGGCTTCTTGTATGGAACATTCCGATTAATAAAGAGAGATGAGTTGTTGGCCCAATTTGTCTATATCTTGGCTCGTCTTGTTTATTATTTCATTTTCTTTTATTTTTTCTACTATTATAAAATACCAAAAAATATCACATGTCCTAAAGGGAAAAACAGATTTTATTTCTTTTAGCATTTTTTCACTTTCTTGTTTCACACTTCTAGTAGTTAGACACTTAATTTACATCACTCTTTTCCTTTGTCTTATGTTATTTCATTTTTAAAATTAAGCACAGTTTACCTAGGGGTTTTTTTGTAAGCAAGTTCTACCAACATTTTTGCACTTTCTTGTTTCACACTTCTAGTAGTTAGACACTTGATTTACATCACTCTTTTCCTTTGTCTTATGATATTTCATTTTAAAATTTTAACATAGTTTACCTAGGTGTTTTTTGTAAGCAAGTTCTACTTCTACATTAATATTGTACAAAAATATTTATAGGCAAAACTATCTATGGCCTTCCAAGAAGGAAACCAAACCATAGATAGCTCCAAAAAAGCATCAATTGTTTTTCTATGCTAGTAGAACTATAACTGAGAGACCTACAAAGGTTCAAGACCTCATATACAACATAATAATACTGGGAATTCATAAAGACTGGCAACAAAAACCAAAGTGAAAACTAAGAAACAACATAATCAAAATTAAATAGAACTAGATGGGTCTGGTTGGTTGGGAGTTGAAGGACACTTACCTATATTTCTCTCTTCCCTCCCTTGACCTTATTCAATGATAATGGTGTTGCAACAAGTACCTTATGAACCTGAGGTTCCATCTACGTCTGATGAGTAGTCTTGGTCATCAAACTGCTACTCTAAAACTCCAATTCTCACCCCAAAAATGACCTTGCAAACCGCTTCAAATTTGGCTTTCAACAACACCATTCTAGCTAGAGTTTATTGCTGATATGCCCCTTTATCTTCCACAGTTTGGGATATGATTGCCTTGGTAAACTAGTAAAATTATGTTTCCTTGAATACTTTTGTATCTTTGGTTCTAGAGAAACCAAAATCAAAGATCCATCCTTCAAATTCCTCTTCAATCTTCTCTTTTGAAACTTGTCTTCATTTATGACGAACCATATTCTCCAACTCTTCCATTTCTTTCTTAATGGTTGAAGGGGTCTTCTCACAATACAATTGTTTATCATGGTGAGCAAATTTTTCTTCCCTTGTTAAGTGCAAGGAGACACTTGCAAATCTAGGAGGGTGGGAGGTATTTCTCTTCCTCCTCTTCGATTTATCTTTAGTTGATTATAGACTATCCTTGACTAAAGAGTCTTTCATGTCTGATAGAAGGTATTGACTAGAGGGATAGTGGGCTCCACTAGGTGATAAAATTGAT
>SNQJ01S0000441.1:40496-59189 GCA_010110895.2 Picea sitchensis
TTTTTTGTTTGTCTCCCTCTCCCTCTCCCTCTTCCCCTCTTCCTCTTCTACTCTTTTTTTCTCCCCCCCTCTCCCTCTTACTCTTTATCTTATCTCCCCTCCCCCTCTTCCTTTTCTCTTTCTCTCCCACTCTTCCTCTAGCAAGTTAAGATAATTATTATTGTTATTATATTCATTAATTATTGCTATTATTACGATTAAATTATTATTTTTCATCCCTTAAAATAAACCATAATTCACTAAGGTAATAGCCCATAAGTCGCTAAGGTAATTAATTGTACCAAAAGGAACACGATATCCCTCGAGATGATGGTATTTCTAATACACTTGCAAAAGTTGGCGAGCAAAGAGATCAAAACTATAGAGGCATTTAAGAGAAAGATGAATATGCAAACTCTAGTGAAATTCCTATAGTAACTACGGAATAATTCAAGAAACTAGGGCACAAAGGTCTCATGTAGAATAAATGTTTGTTGACTATACAAAAAAAAACTCTCGAAAGTGTAACAACAAACTCAACTGTGATACCAATGCATAAATAAAAATCCTTATAATCCATTAAGACCAACCATCTAGGATATCTAACTTCCTTAATATTTCCTAAATAATCAATGCATTGTATCACACTAGAATAACCTAGAAATCAATAATACGCTTCAACCTACATGTTTAGGAAGACAAGTATTGCAAAGAAACCTGTAAATGTTACTCTACAATTCCCAAAGTCTAGTTAGTAGTCACATGGACAACAACCATCTTTTTTAGAAGAAGGAAAAAAAGTCAACCAACTCCTTGTAGAAGTATTTCAAAACAAATAACGAACTAGTCAATACCAATTAGAGATTACACAAGCCATTGTTTTGGTAGAGTAAAAAAAACACAATAACTACAATACCCATCACAACACCTATTTTTCACAAACTAGACACCTCAAAAACTAGCACCCTTCTTATCATGTACAACCAAGGTATGGTTTAGTTTATCGGATTGTGTATTAAGGGGTTAGTGTGTTACCAGTTAGGTGATTAAGGGTTGGGGGTAGGAGATTAGGGGTTATATATTGATTTGGATTTTAAAGAGGATAGTGGGGTAGAGGGTTTAATGTGTGTTGGTTAGTGGGTTAAGAAGTTAGAGGACTAGTGGATAAAGGGTTCGAGTTACCTTCACAAACCACACACATACCCTCTTACATTCTTCTAAATGCATATGAAAGAGATAAATTTACTTTGAAATTAACTATTTCTAGTTGAAGTATTCTATTGTTTTAGTATTTTCTATGCAATATTTATTAACATGGAATGAATTCCCACAGGGAGATGCCACTATAATATAGTGTGTAATAAATCACAAGGATAAAAACCATAGGTAGGAGTGGGTAGACAAGACATGATACCAAAACCATAAACAATGTTACTATCATATTGAAGGAGTCTGTGATCACACCTACTCAAATATTTACACCAAAGTCTTGTTGAATTTAGTTGAGTTTGGTTAAATTTGGTGACTTTCATTACCTTTTATTGAATAAGTGTATTTGCATATGTGGATGTTATGTGTGTGTTTTTTCAATGTTAATGAAAAATTATGCATATATTTTATTCCATGGATCTTATGTACTTACCTTAGTAGCATATCATTTTAATAGATCTACAACTCATATGGCTTCCAACAAAGATGGTTGAACAATGATGTTAGATGGAGGGAAAGAGATAAGGAACAATTTAAAAAAAAAAAAGGTAAAGCTAAAGTAGTTAATGAAGGTGGCTACAAAAATCCCATGGTGAGTTGTAATTACATACTTTATGATTGTTATATAACATTGAAAACTATGTATTTATTTTATGAAAAGTTGTGTTTATATTTGTAATCATTACTCACTATATTATGTCTTATGTTGTAGAAAGCTAGATAAAGAAAATTGGAGCATTTATAAAAAGTATAACAAGGAAAGAGAAATCATACATAGATGAGAATTACTTACATTCGGTGAAGTAGGGATTAAGTTCCAAGAGTCTGAGTTGTAGTTACTCTTAGCATGTTAGCTAAGGTACGATTTATCTTGCATTTTTCAGTGAAATTTAGAGTGTAATTAAATCCATTACACTACATTTTTCATTGTACTTATTTTTTCTATGACATGCATATTAATGTTTGGGCACAGGGTGCAGAACAATGATGCAATGAGATAAAGACTTGTCTCAACAAAGTATACAAAATTATCTTTTGAGTACGACAATATAAAAGTTGATGGAAAATGAGATGTTTTAAAATATGGAAGTGGAAAAATTTCCCATCAAGAAATTTTTGACACTATCACTAGGGTGTTCAAAACAATACCACAAACATTGGGCTGAAATAAGTAATGCTAGTAAGCAAAGAGCATTATGACATCTACATAGAAGGTTTCCAAATTTACTATCTAGTAATAAATATGCATTTCATAAATTCTCGAAGACTATTAGCCGGAGGAGACAACATATCATGTCAAATATGTTTGAAATAGTCTTACTTTTAGTGACGTGTGTTTCTAGTCCTTTACTTTTTATATTGCATTACATATCATCATTTACTTTTATAGTTGACTTCATTTTCTATGATTTTGAACAAATTCAATAAGTACATCAGTGATCTCCCCTGAGCTGATATAAAAACAAAACAAAAATACCATTAGGTGTGGATAAATTTGTATTTAAAAACATCCTTGAGAATTGGGAAAAGGATAAGAGGATCATCGATGAGAAGTAGGCATGAGAAGTAGGCATGAGAAGTGGACCCTCAGACACCACAACAAAATTCCACAAAGGTGATAAATAATATATAATTAATTGAATTATCACTTAAATTTTATTTATGATTCATTTACTAGCATTTGTTTAACTTCTACATAGCCAATATAAAATAACACTCTCCTTTCTTAATTCACTAGTTGCTTAAGCTTTTAACTTGTAGTTATTGATTTTGATATGATTTTAAATTAGTATCTTTCTCTAATGTAATATTTTAGTACTATTGACATACTTTTGTGGTCATTTGTCAGACATTGATAAACTTAACTAGTCTTATATCATCTTATGTACAAACACACACAAACACAAAAATATAACAAGTACTCATTTTTCTGGTCAGTGAGAAGGTCCTCGATTAGAGGCTATTTTGTAGGCTCATCAATATAATTTCATCTACTACGCTAATATACTAGATTAACATATGTCATTGTTAAATATGGTTTTCTCTTATTGCATGCAATTAAACAATTACAGTCAATAGCCAATTGAATAAGAAATAAAGTACATCATGAGGAATGGTTATGAAAGAATGGTGGAAGTTTTCCAACCCATGCCCCCACTAATTAATTGTTAATTATGTGTTTATTTTTTAGTTTATATATAGTTGGAATTGTTCATTCACTAATTGAAATATATAATACTCTTCCAAATTGATGATGACAAGAGTGATTCAAAGGAATTAGAGGATCTTGAGAACATTTAACCTATATATTTTTTATTACATCTTTAAATGTAGCATTTTTTTATTTATCAAACTCATGTACTTTTATTATGTTTTGATAGAGAGAGGATGATGAGGGTTGGGAAGATGAGGAAGGAACTAACAACAGTTCAATCAACTCTTGATGTCAAATTCATTTAATTTCCTTATATGTGTACATTTTTCATGCAATGTTGTATACAAAATTAACACTTCCCTAGGGTTGTAGTGTACCACTTGTTCACAAGAACAAAAATGGCATTTAATTTAAAATTTCATCATTATATTTATATATACATGGTTTTTGGCTTGTGTGGTGTGAAACTAATTCATTGTTAGTGCGGTAAGATTTTATAATTGTGTTATGTATACATGTTTTTTTTCTTTCATGGTGTGAAATTGGTTAATTGTTAGTGTAGTAAATAGATGCATAATAAAAATCAATCTCATCAATATTTAAATAATATAAAAATAGTAATTACTAAAAAAATAGTTAACTTAACAATTGATTATAAGTATCAGAATAATTACGTAATTAATATTAATAATAAATAATTAGTAATAATTAAGTCAATATTAATTATTAAATAATTACAAGGGTGGTAGGTGTGGGGAGGATCATTCTTGATCCTAAAGGAAACACATAAAATGATTTTGAGTGGGGATTGGGTAAAGCTTCAAACAATCAAGTATAGGCGTTAGATTTGTTTTAGGGGCTAAGGATTCTTGATGAAAAGAATATAAAAAAACTAATCATCCTAGGGGACTCAACTATAATCATCAAACTAATGTTAAAATCCTCATTTCCAAGCGATAGCATCTTAATAACAATAATCAAGAGAATCGAGAAAGAATTCATATGATTCGAGAGTGTTCAGTTCTACCACATCCTCAAGTTTCTCAACCATCGAGTAGATAACCTAGCCAACAAGGATTCCCTCTTGGAATGCAGTAAATTGAAGTTAAAAAGTGGGGAGGATTGTTTCCCCATCCTCTAAGTATTAATCCATTATCCTGAAGTGTTCTTGCATGTTAAACATTTTGCATGTCATCACACAAGGGGTGTTTGATTATCATACACTGCAGTCGAGGAGCATTCAATCTGCAATACCCTCGCACACAAAAAGGTTAATGTGGGATTAGGCTCATCAAGTGCTTTAGAATTTTATTCTTCCTGCAAGTGGGATGATGGCTCTCGATGCTAGTATGTTTCCTAAGGATTTGTGGTTCTTCATCGGTTTGTGGTTCATGGTTCTGCTTCAACATGGTTTGAAATGGTTCTTTACATCATATTTCATCTCTCTTGGTTTATCACTCTAGGATCTTGGTTCTGGATATTTGTTGGATTTACACTTTGTTAAGCCTTGTACGTGAGGATTTGTCTCTATTTTTGGCTATGAATTGTGGGGTTTTGAATCTTGGTGGCTTAGCAACTCGGGCTTGTGTATTCTGGGATACATTGTTCCACATGGCTCTCTAGTTTTTGGTTTGCATTGCTTGTCTAATTTATTTGTTTCTATTCTCTATAGGTGCCTATTGTTCAAGAGGCCCTATTAGCACTGAGAGTCACCCTCAGATTGCATGAGGATAAGCCCAATACCCATCAGAATATTTGGTGGATGTTGGTGTTATGAATGGAGGTCAAATGGACAAAACTCAGTATAAGAATGATTTTAATACAAGAATTGGACAAGAAATGCATAGGTAAGTGACGGCCCCATTAACTTTAGTCAGCGGTTTGAGTTTAAGTGCGAGCAGAAGGAAGACTTAGTGAGAAAGGTGGACAAGTCTGCCATGGGCATCCGGCTTTCAATCAGCTTGGTGAAGAAAAACTTAGGCTCAAGAACACTCTTGAACTTAAGCTTCAGACACTGAAATATGTCACAGAAACATAATGATCAACCCTACATCATAATGAAACTACAACAAATCGACTGGATCCTCCATGCCCGAGCCTTTCATTGTAAGGGGGAATAAGGTAACAAGGAAGCTGACTAAACTGGTCACAACAATATTGTAATCAAACCTACATTACAATAGAACTATGACCCTCGACTGGATCCTCCATGCTCAAGTGTTTTAGCACAGTTTTTACAAAGATATTAGAGAAGTTGACTTCTATTAATGCGAAAGTCTCAAATTTGATACATAACCAGAGGACAGTTTTGGCATCAAAATATTACAAAATAGGGAGCTATGCTCAACCAGTTGACGACCTTAACAAAATATCAAACTGATTTATTTATACTTAGACCAGTCCACTACTACTAGGAGTATGATCTGGTAATGCCATTCGAAGCTTTGTGTCTGAGCAGTCCTCTGTCACACTGGGTGCGTTTCCCTCTGCCGGACACAAACCAGGTTCAGTGAGGACCTGCAGAAAATCGACCATCGTTGTACCCTACTGACAGTCCGGCCTCCTTGGCCATAACTATCGAGCCTTCCATTTATGGATTGAGCTGAGGTTTCAGCTACCAACCCCTGCCTCATTAACTGAATCTTCATTGGGATTAGAGTGCGACGAGATGAACGATCTGCAGAAGACCACTTGTCACAATTGGATTGGATGTCAAGGTCGTGGAAATCAACCCTCACGCATTGTCTGGTCGCTCCTTGGGATTGGAGTGTGATGGGACAACTGTTGGGCGACCACTTGTCGAACCAGGATAGGGCGTTATATGCACATGTTCATATCGAGGCCACAAAAAGTGATTTGGACCTTCACCACTTTTGGGCCCAATATGCACCTCCTTCTGACATGTCGCTTCCCCACGAAACCATGGTTTTGATTTCGTCCCGCCCTTCGGATTTTAACGTCCACACATGTTGAATCCCCGATATGACTAACGGCTGTCGATCTGGACGGGAGATGAGATCTGAGCGCGTCGGCTACTTTTAGTTCCCCCACTAAACTTTTATCTGCTCGCTAAATTTGAAGTCCTTCCATCTGGGTTTAAAGATAGCGCCACGTCGAAAGTGTGCAAGGGAAAAACGCCATTGTAATTGCCATTGCCTGCTCTGTGCATTGATGGTTGTCACCTACGAACTTCAACAACTGTATGTGATAACATTGGATCCACAAGGGATGACACGCTCCCTGTGAGTTGCCAAGAATGCGCAGTTCCAGTGCCTTATCTCTTTGGGTTATGGAGTCTCTTATTTAAACATAAAATGAAAGGAAATGGTAATTACAATGGTGGAAAGTCAATCATGGCTTAAACAAAATATTTTTTCAGAAAATTCCCATTGACAGGGCTGCCCAAAACTTTAGAGTCTTGCAAGCTCTGCAACTTATAGGTGTTATTCAAAAATACTACAGAGATCTTGAACGGACCAATCCATACAGCTTCAAATTTCCCATGTTTGCCTTTGTCTTGTTTGGGACTGTCCCACTTTAGCACTAGATCTCCCAACTGGAAATGCTCCTTGCTTACCCTCTTGTCAAAGGTTCGTTTTATTTTTTTTTGGTGATCATGACCTTTATCAAGCATTTGTTCCCTGGTCTATTATACTTCCACTGGTTGTTGTATCCTCCTAACCATATCATCGGGTTCTCCTTGGTGGTCCTAGAGAAATTTTTCCACAAGCCAGGCAAGATGGGCAGGAAAAATGGCCTCCACCCCATACACCAGCTGAAAAGGGGAAACACCTAGTGACCTCTTCGTTGTGACCATGTTAGCCCATAATGAAAATTTCAGCTTTGAGTCCCAGAATTTCTTATTATCTTCTAACAATTTCTTGATGATCTTTATGAGGCTCTTGTTAGAGGATTCTGCTAAACCTTTTCCCTGAGGATAGTAGGGAGTAGAATGGATTAATGCAATTCCATACTGTTCACGGAACTTGATTAATGGTTCATCTCTGAAAGAGGCAGCATTATCTGTGACAATCATGCTTGGACAACCAAATCTGGACAGGATATCTTCAAGGAAGCTAATGATCACCTTGTGAGAGGCACTCCTTGTAGGGATGGCTTCTATCCATTTGGTAAAATAAGTAGTGGTAGCCAAAATCCACCTATGTTGGTCACTTGAGGCTGGGTGGATCTCTCCAATGAAGTCAAGACCCCACTACTGAAAAGGTCCAGAAACCATTACAGGTCTCAAAGGCAAAGATTTGAGTTGTTGCCTTCCGACAAAATTTTGACATTTGCACATGCTCTAATCTTTGCACAAACATCAGTAAAAAGTTTGGGCCAGAAACACCCAGCTCTAAGGATCTTGTAAGTTGTGGTCCTCCAGAAATGATGTCCTCCACATAAGTTGTCATGAAAATATGATATGGATTTTTGGGCTTCCTATGGATCTAGACATCGTAACAAAACTCCCAGAGGGTCCTTCCAGTACAAAACCCGATCAATGAGACAATATTTGATTGATTTGAGCTTCAAATCTCTTGCCTTTTTTTGTCCAAACCATCAGGAGGCCTTAACTTCTGCAGAAAATATATAATGTCTTTATACCAGGTGCATTGCTAAGTTTAGGTTGATATGAGAATCTTTATCAGCAATCTCAGTTTTCATAAAATTTACCCCTAAAGCCTTGCAGTTTTATTTAGCCAGTAGCCTGGCTAAACCTTGGCCTTTCACCAGCTTGGCGGGTTTTATTTCTAGGTCGAACTCCGGAATTTTGGCCATCCATTTTCTTCTCCTCCCATCTATATCAGGCTGGGTCAACATCTCTTTCACTGAGGTTGAGGGCACATATGCAATGATTTTTGAATGCAGAACATCGATTTTGAAAGCCTTGAGGGCTTCGACCAAAGCATATGCTTGTTTCTCCATGATATCATACCTTGTTTCTGCATCCCTCAATGCTCTATTGGAAAAGGAAATAGGTTGTTCCAACCCGTCTATATTTCTCTGTAGCAAAACAAAAACTAATGTATCAGATGAGGAAAAATAAAATATCAGAAATTCTTTAGAATAGTCAAGGATGATGAGCACATGTGCTTCAGTCAAATCCCTCTTAATTTGGTCAAAAGAATTTATGGACTCTGCAGTCCATTTCACTTATTTCCCCTTTCTAAGCATGGTTGTAATGTTCTTAACCAACTTAGCAAAATTAGAAATGAACCATCTCAGAAAGTTGATTTTACCCAAGAAAGACTGGACCTTTTTCTTAGATCTGGGAAAAAATAAGGTCTGGATAGCCTCTACTCTGCTTGGATCAATTGTTACCCCTTCTACTGACACTATGTGCCCTAATAATTCACCCTCTCTCATAGAAAACAAAGACTTATTTGGATTGAGGGAGAGACCAAATTTTTTGCACTTCAGTAAAACTCTCCTCAGATGATGACAATGCTCGTTATCAAACCTTGAGAATATTGTAATATCATCCAAATTTATCTTTCTCCCCGACAAAAGCAATGTCCATGGCTCGATGGAAGGTTGCTCCTGCATTCATCAATACAGAGGGAATTTTAGAATACATGAATGTGCCCCAAGGAGTAGTGAAGGTTGTATTTTCTCTATCTTCAGGCAAGATAGAGATCTGATTGTAGCCAGAAAAACCATCAATCATGGACATCCTAGATGAGCTAGTCACTCTCTGCAAAATGTGCTCCATCTTTGGCAAGGGGTAGTTGTCCTTTTTGGAGCTTTTGTTCAAATTTATGAAATCAACACATAACCTAATTTCTCCACCCTTTTTCCTCACATGCACCAAATTAGCCATCCATTCTGAAAATCTCAAAGGGATGATGATATGGGCGTCCAACAACGTTTTCACTTCTTTTTCCATAATAGGAAGCATCATAGGATTTATCTGTCTGAGTTTCTACCTGAAAGGTTTGGCCTCTTCTTTCAAAGGGATCTTATGCTCGATGATGCTACTGTCATATGTCCTTAAATCTTCATATTTCCAAGCTAACATATCAACGAACTCCTTCAAGAGCTTGGCATACTTGGCCCTTTGTTCCTTTGACAAACTGTTAGACAATTTGACATACCTAGGATCCTCCTTTGTTCTTAAATTTCATTTAGTCATGTCAGCCTCTTCAGTTGAACCTTTAACCTTCACAACAACATCATTTCTATCAAACAATTTCTCCAGGGGGACAAATCCCTTTGGAATATGGTTACTTGGCAACTGAACAATATGATGGTCAACAATTTTATTCAGGAAAACCTCAGCATGGGGGATTTCTTCAGTATCTTGATCCTGATCAATATGAAAATCAGATAATTCATCCATAGTCTCAAGAAACCTTTTTATCTCAAGATCGCCCTTAAAAACATTCCACTGTTTTACATTGTCAGGAATAGAGGGTCTGTATTTTACTTCCACCCCATACTTGAGCTTTGGGGGGAAGCGGATCGTGAAATTGCTTGTTGAGGCAGCCAATGAATCCACCATAGAGTTCTTCTCTCTTGGAACAAATGATATATTAAAATCCAAGAAGAAATTGTCAACAAGATCCCATACTTCATTTTTGTAGGCCCTTAACATAGGGTGTTTAGCCTGATACAGATCTCTGACATGATGTACTATTAACTCAGCATCTCCAAATACTACTAGCTTCTCAATATTCATGTCTTTGGCAGCTCTCAAACCCAAAACAAGAGCCTCATATTCTGCCACATTGTTTGTCGTTTCAAATTCAAGCTTAAAAGATAGAGATATGGTCTCTTGGGTAGGGGAAATGAAAACTACCCTGGCCCCAACACTTTCTTTGGAAGAGGCTCCATCAAAACAAATTTCCAAACAGAGGCATTGGAAGGAGGGTCTTCACAAGTGGTGATGGGATTATTTTTTATTTCAATGGTTTCTTGAGGACTATCAGTGAGTTGTAGCATATTGGTTCCCAGATCAGTGTTTACTGCAAAAATGGGGTGGTTGGTCGGATTTTCTTCATCACTGATGATGTAAGAAATTTGTGCTTCCCTATAAATCCTTCTTTGTTCACCCCCAAACATAGGAATAGTGGCATATGAAAGATCCATCTGTAATTTTCACCCTAGTCTTTTTATCCAAGATCTAGACAGAAGCATCCCAAACTTAGGGGGAACATTAGCCACCACAATATCCATGACCACGCTCTTCATTGGAAACTGGAACATAGATACTACCAAGTCTTTGATAACCCCAAGGCACTTCATATTCCTGTAATCAAACGAATACAGGTCATGGTAAGATTTTGTAACCTCCAACCCAAGTTCCTCCATGACAATCTTAGGCATGAGATTGTGAGAGGCCCTTGAATCCATCAAGCAGTTATAGAAAACCTTGTCATGGATGTTCAATGAGGTGTAGAAATGGGGGAAGGAGTCATATATATCCTCCACTAAAGGTCCTAGTATGAAAACATACCTTTCATCTTGGAGGTTGACTGAATCTGTGGGATGGGATGAAGGCTCAGGCTGGAGCACTTTGGAGAGGTACTTCTTGAAATCCTCATTTTTAACTAGCTCCAAGAAAGGCACAGGAAATTTAATCTTTTGAATCTCATTCTCAAAGCTAAAAGAGGAGGGAGGCTTCATAATATCCTTCACCTGTGGGACAGGGCTCTTGATCACTGCTTGGGGGTTCTATGTCTCCTTTTCTTTGTTGCTAGTTGCCACCTCCTTAATAGGATGCTTTGTTCTAGTAGGTCGTTCAGTATTGTCAGTCTTTCCCTCTTTCTTTTTGAATATGAGGTTATATCTATTTGGTTGGCTACTGGTCCTTTCCCCCTTGCTCATCTCATTTAGTTTTCTATCCATGAGGGAATCTTCATATGAAAACTGAGTTAAATGAGGAAATGAAGAGGTGTCACCTAGGCAATGGATTTCAAGATCTGCACCTTCTTCCTCTCCTTCATCAGTAACCAGATTATTTTGGAGAGGGGTCTGGATATTTTGATCATCCCTATTTATTTGATCTCTCTGGATGATCTGAGGGGTGTTATTTGGTCTTCTGAAATTTCCCCTGTTATCAGTATTTTGAGCGATCTTATAGCCATGTTTCCCTTCAAATTTCAATTTCTCCATTTCTGCAGGGAGTGATTTAACCATTTTAGTCATCTCATCCACTTGAGGGTGGGAAGCAGAGGGACCAGAGATTGAAGCTTCATACCTGCCTTTTCTTCTGTCTCTATCATCCTTACTCCTAAGTTTGTTAAATGCCAGTATATTGGATTCTACTGCAAGGAATACATCTTGCATATGAGCCAAGGAGGTAGCTCTTCTTTCTCTCAGCAGGAGGCAAAACTCAAGGTCGAAAGCACTAGCATAAGTGATCTTGATAGAGGTCTCAATAGGCTTAATCTCAGTGGGGATCTTATTGTACATTTTATTAAATCTCTTGGAGAAGTCTGAGACAGATTCCCCTTCTTCTCTCTTAAGAGATCTGAACTCTGTGATGTAATAAAGGAAGTTTTTTGTATCCCCCCAATGTCTCAAAAATACATCATCTAGAGCTTCAATCTCGTCAATATATCCAGGACTCAAACCCCTGAACCATTTTCTAGCCTCACCATCAAGGCTATGTACGAAAACTCTCAACCATACATCTTCATTTTCAATATCTAGATTATCTGCATAACTGTAAAAGGATGAAAGGTGCTCTTCAACAATTATTTCTTCCTCTTCTGTAAACTTGGGCATGTATTCCAGGTAATCTCCAGCTGGGAGGGGATTCATAGGCTGAGGTAAAATAAGAGGGGCATACCTAGCAGCCACTATGGTGTCCATTATGTTTCTAGGAGGATTAGCACCTGCCATTTGGATGTGGGTTGTAGGAGAACCGGTGGGGATGGGGTTTGAACATGTGAGACTGGAACTGTGTTTCTAGGGGAGAAAGGAAAAGAATCTCCCCCCTCTTTAGATACAACAACTATGATAGGAGGAGGAGTAGGGAGACCCAAAGTGGGAAAATTCTTTGAGCCTCTGGGTCTGAACCACTTTACAATCTCAGGGGAAACAGGGGTGTCAAAGATCTCTTCTAAATGAGGCCTAGAAGGGGATAATTCGACAAGGAAACTCCCAAAATTTAAACTTCTGGAAACACTGGCAGATGGTATAACAGGAGAATTAGATGCAGCTACTGGAGTTTTTGAAGAAGAATCATGTAAATTACCAGATTCACCTGATACAGTAGTTGAAATCCCTTCTTTAGGGGTCTTTCCTTTTTTGATAATATTTTCTGGTTCAACTTCAGTTGTAGCCAGAGGCAGTTGTGGAGTATACCTCGTGTGTCTGCCTTTGGGAGCCACAACTGAAACAATGGATTTGCCAGGTGCAAATTGCAATCTTCAAGGTACTGATTCCTGATGCACCTTCAGAATCGAAATTTCTTTGTCGTTCTAACCCAGGGTAATGTCTTCAATTCGTTCCCAAAAAATGATGCCAGGAATGTTAGCACTGAGAGTCACCCTCAGATTGCATGAGGATAAGCCCAGTACCCATCAGAATATTTGGTGGATGTTGGTGTTATGAATGGAGGTCAAATGGACAAAACTCAGTATAAGAATGGTTTTAATACAAGAACTAGACAAGAAATGTGCAGGGAAGTGAGGGCCTCATTAACTTCAGTCAGTGATTTGAGTTTAAGTGCGAGCAGAAGGAATACTTAGTGAGAAAGGTGGACAAGTCTGCCATGGGCATCCGACTTTCAAGCAATGTGGTGAAGAAAAACGCAGGCTCAAGAAAACTCTTGAACTTAAGCTTCAGACACAGAAATATGTCACAGAAACATAATGATCAAACCTACATCACAATTCAACTACGACAACTCAAATGGATCCTCCATGCCCGAGCCTTTCAATGTAAGGGGGAATAAGGTAACAAGGAAGCTGACTAAACCGATCACAACAATACTGTAATCAAACCTACATTACAATAGAACTACAACCCTTGATTGGATCCTCCATGCTTGAGTGTTTTAGCATAGTTTTTACAAAGAGATGAGAGAAGATGACTTCTATTAATGTGAAAGTATCAATTTTGATACATAACTAGAGGACAGTTCTGGCATCAAAATATTACAAAATAGGGACCTCTGCTAAACCAGTTGACGACCTTAACAAAATATCAAACTGGTCTATTTATACTTAGACCAGTCCACTATTGTCAGGAGTATGATCTGGAAATGCCATTCGAAGCTTTGTGTCTGAGCAGTTCGATGTTAGACTGGGCGCGTTTCCCTCTATCATACTCAAACCAGGTTCAGGACCTGCAGAAAACTGACCATCGTTGTACCCTACTGACAGTACGACCTCCTTGGCCATAAATATCGAGCCTTCCATTTATGGGTTGAGCTGAGGTCTCAGCTACCAGCCCCTGCCTCATTAATTAAATCTTCATCGAGATTAGAGCACGATGAGGTGAACGATCCGCAGAAGACCACCTGTTGCAATTGGATTGGATGTTGAGGTCATGGAAGTCAACCCTCACTCATTGGTTGGCCGCTCCTTGGGATTGGAGTGTGACGGGAAAAATTTCGGGCGACCACTTGTCGAACCAGGATAGGGCGCTATATGTGCATGTGCATATCAGGGCCGCGAAAAGTGGTTTGGACCTTCACCACTTTTGGGCCCGATATGCACCTCCTTTTGACACGTCGCTTCCCCGCGAAACCATGATTTCGCTTTCGGCCCGCCCTTAGGATTTTAACGTTCGCGCATGTTGCAGCCCAGATATGACTAGCGACCGTCGATCTGGAGGGGAGATGAGATCTGAGCGCGCCGACTACTTTTAGTGCCCCCGCTAAACTTTTATCCATCTGCTAACTTTGGAGTCCTTCCATCTRGGTTTAGAGATAGCGCCACACTGAAAGTGTGCAAGAGAAAAACACCATTGTAATTGTCTTTGTCTKCTCTGTGCATTGATGGTTGTCACTTGCAAACTTGAACAACTATATGTTATAACAGGCCCCTTAACCCAATCAACCTGAATTTGTTAAAGGTTAGTATAATGTACTTCATCTTTATTTCTAAGGGAATTTTAGACTATGAAAATAGGCTTGCTAGTATGAGTGTTATGAGTGGAGATAAAAGGCTTGTTCAAGTGTTATTTCATAACATCAAAACGGATCATGTGCATTCTAGGAGATGCCCATTATGTGAAACTACTAAAATTCATAGAGTTTTAAGAAGGAAATAGGACTACATCACTAATAACTAAAACTTGATTTTTTCAATAACTAGTAGAATGCACTCACATGATGAGGCTAGGAATTTTGAAGTTTCCTTCATTGTGAAAACCCTGCATAGTCAATGGATAAAAATAGAGGATCTTCAAGCTGAGTGAATTTCTCTCCAATACATAGTTGTGGGTCTAGTAAGAAACAATTCCCACACAATTCATTGACACATTCAATTGCTAGATTGTCTAATGGGTCTGTAGTGGAGGCCAAAGAAGAGGAAATAATACAACAACAACATGGGGATGTGGAAATGCTTCACGTGGACCATAATTTCATGACAATTTCAGCGAATTAAGTAGATGCTCAAAACCAGAATGTTTTTATTCAATAACATGTCTAACATATTTTAATGTTTACTAATATTAGAAGTACCTGTCCGAATATATAATTGTAGTAGTTTTCATAAATCCTCTACAAAGGATCATTTTGTTTTCATAGAGAAACACCATCAAATTTTGGACATTTCTTTGAATGTTTTGTTGGACAATCACTCCCTATATGTATTATCATGATAACTAGTGTGGCTGCAACAATTTTCTAATACAAATATACTTATTCTTGTTAAATAATAATAATAATAATAATTAGATACAAAATGAAACTAAAATGACGCAACTTTAACACTAACATGACACAACTTGAAAGTTGATATGACACACCATTAACACAACATGATGCAATATTGATGTAGATGGGATGTTATTATGACACAACTCGTCACAAATTTGATGTAATCAATGTAAAGATAATTCCCATTAGACAAAAATGAGCCACACGTTGACAAACTAATGACACACTATGATGTTAAATATGATGTTGTTGATGTTTGTGGTAGCATCAGACAGGTACTTCCACATTGGCATGTGTTTTGCATGTGGAAGTTGTCGAAAATATTCTAGTCTTGAGTTTACTTTAGTTAAAAGGAATTAATTAAAAGTAAAATTGTATTTATTAGTGAATTGAGTTATTTAAAGGACAACATGTAAGCTAAATATTAAGTGAGTGTGAGAAGTAATCTCAACTGTAGATCACTTTGGAGATTAGAAATATATTATAACTCATGATTATAAAAGCAAGGCTAGGAGAAGGAGGAAGACATGTGTGTTGAGGGAGTCAACACAGTCGGGACTCTTGAGAAGAGGTCGAGGTTGGTAGATTCTTGGTGAGATTCCAAGAGCAAGGGACCTTGGTGAGAGACCAAGGTGAGGATATTTGGTGAGATGCCAATATCGGGAAACTCTTGGTGAGATACCAAGAGCAAAGGGACCTTTGGTGAGATGCCAAGGTAGATGATCTTTGATGAGATTCCAAGATTGGTATCTTGGGTGAGATGCCAATATTGGAGTTAGCAAAGAAGGACTTTTTCTAGTGTGAGGAGTGTAGGAGCAAAGAAGGACTTTTGCTTACACTAGAGTGAGGAGATCTCACAGGTTGGGTGAAGAGATTTCATCCAAGTGTTGATGCAGAGAGGGTTGGATCACGAAGGACTGTGATTCAATATCTTGGATAGGCGGATAAGGACTTCCATCTAGAGGTCATACAGGTCAAGGAGAAGAGAGAGAAGAAGCAGCCACATGTGGGTTTCAAAGGATAGAACCCACAGGGAAGAGCAAAGTGATATAGAGCTTATCGTATGCACTTTCCATACATATATGCGGGTCATTTTAGACAGTCGCAGATATCAATGGGTCATAGAAGGGAAATTCGTGGATGTTCGCGGGTGACATAAGGACAAGTCATGGATGTCTCAGGAAATGTGTTGGTACAGGGTTGTACATCAACACAGGAGTTTCCAGTTTTGTCTGCAGTGTATAATTCTCTTAGTGGGCCATTATCCCTGTTACGGGAGCCCTGATTTGACCTTAATAAAAATATCGTTGGACTAGTTTTCTATCTGTGGATTTTCCAAGGGTTTACCCAAAACTCTTGGTGTTCTTATGTGCTTTATTTGGTTTCCTTGTTTATTCTTCCGCTACAACATTTAGTTGATTACTCAGTTGTGATTTTAGTAGATAAAGTGATTTTATTTGAGCTAACTATTAGGTGTTGAGTAGAGTGGTAAAATATCAACATGGTATTAGTGCATACCAAGGGTTGAACTCGCTCAAGATTATATTTTCAACATGGTATCAGAGCAAGGTTGCTCTGAGAAGGAAACCAAGTGCACATGGTATCGGCGGATCTATGAGATTGAAGTGACCAAGGGAGAGATCGATTTCAGATCTAGGGTTACATGAGCATATCTATGGGATCAAGAATGTTGAAGTGGGTGCTTGAAGGACTAAGCACATATCTATGGGAGATCTTAGAAAATATATAAACCAATAGGCAGAAATTGAAGGACTGGTTTTTTGGAAACATCATAGCCGAGGCTTTGAAGGAGAGAGGGAGCACATAGGAGTAGAGATGGACTTTTTCTCATGTGCCTATGTCATCTACTTAGGATGAAAGATGGACTTTTTCTCAAGTGCTTGGGCCACGAAGGAAAATGACTCAAAGGGATCTCCCATGGGTGAATAAGGAATTCCATCCAGAGATCATAGGTTGACAGATTTATTGGAGTCAGTAACTCACAGACAAAGAAAAGAAGGAATTTTTCTCAAGGAGATATCAGAAAGGGGTGAAGAAGGAATTTCACCTAGAGATCTAAGCAGTCCAAAGGAGATGAGAAGCCACGAGAGAATCCAGAATAGCGCCATGAGCATTAGACATATATGGTGGCAAGGACATATCTAGCAGTAGAGGAGTTGCAGGTACAGGATCATACAACAACAACATAAGTGCTTAGTTGCAGGTGTTGGATATTTCTCAAAGGATAGAAGACACACACAAAATGAGTGAGTAATATCTCATTGATTGGATAGAGAAGGACTTTCATTCAAGTGTGTAGGATAGGATTCGAGGAAAGGATAAAAGGGGAAACAAGGGAGATAGAAGTCAACCAGCAATATCGAAGGATTGATCTTGAGGTTTGTAGGGATTGGATATTTTTTTATTTATATTCCTCAGGAGAACCATTATCCCTGGACGAGAGCCTGTAAAAGGATCCAATAGGATCTTAGATTCTGGAGCAATGGAAAGTAGCAGAGTGGTAGAGAATAGGGAGTAGGTAGCTCCGAAGGTTGAGCATCTCAGAGCGAGTCAGTATTCAGGTTCAGGTGGGAAGGAGCATCCTTCCAATTCTATCAAGAAGGAGTCATGGTACAATATGGCCATGCAGAATGCTCAGAAGCAAGAGACTTCTAGGAGCATGTTCAAAGGTAGTCAGTCTTCGGAGACAGGTCATACCATCATGGCAGGGATACCTTTTGTGTTAGAGGGAGCAGCCCATCATGTGTATTGGAGATTAGGCATGGTAGTAGATCTGTGTTTTAGGATAAATCCGTAAGTGCAGACACAAACCGATCTCCCTAGATCCACCTGGATCTAGAACAAAGCAAGATAGAATATACCGCTTTCCCTAGAACTAAATATTGAATTAAATTGGAAGTGAGAATAAGAGACATACCTTGTAATCGCTTCCTTAATCTTTGTTGCTCCTTCTTCGCTCCAGCGCTCTCGTGCAGTCAAGATCAAAACAGCACAAACCAACCAAAGTGAAAGCAAATAATATATCCAATAGCTAATCTATACATATGATCAAGGAGTTATGTAATAAAGTAGATCTAACTTTATGGGAAAGAAACATATTACTGTATTATATTAAATGTGAAAGAGAGATTACAACCATAGCCTTGATGTCGTAAGGTCCCTTCCAACTGTCCTTCGCTCCTCACACACTTCTTGCTCCAAGGATTCTGAGACCATAGATCTGATAGCTACTCACAATCTATCTTGACAAAGCAAATCTCAAAGCCACTCTAACCAAGCCAAAGCTAAAAAGCTCAAGAATCAACAAAGCTAACCCAAGCTCAAGCTAACTTTCTCCATGAGAAATATTCTCCTTTTATAAGCTGAAGAAGATAAGGTGAGGAGGTTAGGATGATCCCACTAAATCATGAAAGCGAGTAAGATCCAAACCATTCGGATGCCACCTCACCATAGAAGCTTCTCCTTCTAGAAGATTCGAGAAAACGCTCGT
>SNQJ01S0000441.1:65958-80987 GCA_010110895.2 Picea sitchensis
GGAAAAGTTCTTCTCCCTTTTCTCTTCAGGAACTCAGGCCACTGACCCCTCTGAAGGCAACAGATAGGTTTACATCATTAACGATCATAGGGATGAAGAAAATAATGTGTAACAATCTGGTAATGAAGATAGAGCCAACTCTAGGTGGGAGAAGCACCTTCCTCGCTAAGAGGGAGTGTTGAGGTTTGTGGTAGCATCGAACAAACACTTCCACATTGGCATGTGTCTTGCATGTGGAAGTTGTCGAAAATATTCTAGTCTTGAGTTTACCTTAGTTAAAAGGAATTAATTAAAAGTAAAATTGTATTTATTAGTGGATTAAGTTTTTTAAAGGACATGCATAGCACGCAACATGTAATCTAAATCTTAAGTGAGTGTGAGAAGTAATCTCAACCGTAGATCACTTTGGAGATTAGAAATAGATTGTAACTCATGATTATAAAAGCAAGGCTAGGAGAAGGAGGAAGACACTTGTGTTGAGGGAGTTAACACAATCGGGACTCTTGATGAGAGGTCGAGGCCAGGAGACTTTTGGTGATATTCCAAGAGCAAGGGACCTTGGTGAGAGACCAAGATAAGCATCTTTGGTGAAATTCCAATATCAAGGGACTCTTGGTGAGATATCAAGAGCAAGGGACCTTTGTTGAGATGCCAAGGTAGAGGATCTTTGGTGAGATTCCAAGATTGGGATCTTTGGGGAGATGCCAAGATCAAAGATAGAAAAGAAGTACTTTTGTTAGTGTGAGGGGCGTAGGAGAAAAGAAGGAATTTTTCTTACACTAGAGTGACGAGATCTCACAGGTTGGGTAAAGAGATTTCATCCAAGTGTTGATGCAGAGAGGGTTCGATCATGAAGGATTGTGATTCAAGATGTTGGATAGGTGGAGAATGAATTCCATCTAGAGGTCATATAGGTCAAGGTGGAGAGAGAGCAGAAGCAGCGACAGATGGGTTTCAAAGAACAGAGGCCACAGGGAAGAGCAGAGTCGTACAGATCTTTCCATACAAGCTTTTTGTACATACCCATGAGTCACAATTTAGACAGTCGCGGATATCTGTAGGTCACTGAAGGGAAAGTCATGGATGTCCGCGAGTTAGAGAAGGACAAGTCGTGGATGCCTCAGGAAATGTGTTGGTATAGGATCGTACAACAACACAAGAGTTTCCAGGTTTTTCTGCAGTGTTTAATTCTCTCAGTGGGCCATTATCCTTGTTACGAGAGCCCTAATTTTACCTTAATAAAAGCATCATTGGAATGGTTTTCCCTCCAGGGGTTTTCCAGGGGTTTATGCGAAAATCTTGGTGTTCTTATGTGTTTGATTTGATTTCCTTGTTTATGCTTCTGCTACATGTTTAGTTGATTACTCAGTTGTGATTTTAGTAGATAAAGTGATTTTATTTGAGTTAATTGTCGAGTGTTGAGTAGAGTGGTAAAAGATCAACATGGTATTAGTGCATACCAAGGGTTGAATCCGCTCAGGATTAAAATTTCAATAGATGTCGATGAAGTTAATTCAACACAAAATTTGACACAAATCTCAACCCTACGACGCCAAGATGACACAACAAACACGATTTCGATGCCACAATGATGTAGATGCAATGCTAATAATGGTGTTTGGAAGCATATTTGAAGCAAATACGACACAATGTGCAGTTAGTAACGTTCATACTATCAAAACAACGATGTCGACAAGGGCACATGCTAAAAAACATGATGCTAGACACTTTTGATGCAACACAAACTCAACAAAAAAAACATGATGCCCCTACACACATCATGTGCAACATCATCCATACTTGAAATTTTGGGGAAAAAATATTTTACACAACAGTACTAGAGATGACATCATAACAATGTATTATAGTAGTGAATAATAATTAATTGGTTATAAGAAAAAAAATAAGTGTTCATTTAACATTCTCTTATATACAAAAACCTCTCTTATTTAAATACATATTTCTAAATAAAAAAATTAAATACATTATAAAAAAATGTTTTAGCAAATTACAAAATTTACTATTTTTATTTATTTAATTAATTTTCATATTTCTAATTAATAACTCTATTAGAAAAGGAAGAATGGTGTAAAATAATTCCATAAATAGATGTAAATCATGATTTCAATTAATATTTAATAACCTTATTGATAACCCTATTAGAAGAACAAAGAATGATGTAAAATGGTGTAATGAAGAGATGCAGAGTAGGATGAACCCTTATAGGACACTCCTGGACAACTTTGAAAGTATGAACATCAAGACCAGAGGCAGAGAATGTTTGTTGAACATCAAGGCCGTTGCAAATAAAGCATTAAAGTTAGAATACATTATTTACACGCGACAGTTCATTATGCAAGGGCAACAACATATAAAGGTTTTGTTTAGGTGTCTCACATAAAGTAGAACAAACATGTTGATTATAGAGTAGACCAAGTTTGTAAATATTTTTATTTAAAAGTATCTTCCGATTGATTTTTATTTTTTTAAATGTCGCTTGGAATAGAATTATAGCTACAAATAAATCAACATACACCATGATTGTGGGCCTCATATGTGTTATACATCTTGTTTGTGCATAACGTAGCAAAATGGGACATGTTTTTGGAAGACTGGATGCAATAAGTCTTAATACATGGTAGAATGTAGACATGAAAATGACAATTGTATGGTAGAATGTAGACATGAAAATGACAATTGGAATGTTTATGGGAAACAACAGCTTTGCACTTTAGATATTTAAATAAAAATAAATGTGTATTATTAATATAAATAATTTATATTTATATTTATAATTTAATTCAATTTTAATTTAAATAAATAATTAAAATGAGTTATTTGATATTTAAATTAATTAATTATTATTAAAAATTATATTTGCATTAATTATTTATTATAATTATTTTATTGTTTTTTATTAATTTGATTATCAAAAATAATATTTAAATTAGGTTATTTTATTTATTTATATATATAAGTGGAGAAATATTCTTCTTTTTTCTAAAATAAAATAAAACTAAACTATCTTATTACTATTTATTTTTTAATCAATTTATTTAGTTGAATATTTATCTCTAAAATAAAATAAAATGAAACATCATCTTATTACTATTTATTTTTTAATTGATTTATTTAGTTGAGTATTTATTTCTCATACTGAGATATTAAGATTAAAGATGTTTGACACATTTGTTTATCGGTGTTAGCCTATGGCTTACCTTTACCAATCACTAAGTCTAAATTGTCACCTATATTTGTATTATCCATTTAGGATATTAGTAATATATCCTCAAGTGATGACTAATGATTTAGTTAAGATTGCCTAGCCTAGTCATCATGCATGATTTTAGGATCTAGAGAAAATCTCTCTATGAGGTGGCATCACCCATTGTACTATAAATATGTAACATTGGAGTGAATACATTGAGTGTTGGCTAGTGAGCCTTTCCCACCATGTTGTTGTTCTTGTTTATGTTTTATCAATTGGTATCAGAGCTCTTATGGTCTTAAGGGCCTGGTAGTCATTCCATGATAGTAATTCATGGGAGGCCATTAAAGAGCCAATGATGAAGCGCAAGGATAAGAGACACATAAGCTTATTGAAGCACATATGCATATACAACCCCGAGGATGCAGGGAAATTCGAGATAGTGGGAGAGGAAATGACATATTTCAAGTAAGTAGTGGCACACATCTGCCCACCTAACAGTCCATGCGCCTACGCATTATGATGAAGGTATGAAGTAAATATTTTTTTTTAGCATTTAAAAACCCCTTCTCCCATGTTAAGAGCGAGCTTAGATTTGTGAAGGATAAAGATCCATTGTTAGATCTGTTTCAAAAACCATTGATTTATCTTATACCCTGATCAATCATAGTATGCCATTAATTCCTCCACGAGAAGGGAAACCCCCAACATTCTGTAGATATTGAGCGGATCAAAATTAGTTGTAGTGTGGCTCTTCTCCCAAGACAAAGACAAAGTGATTATGCAAGATTACAATATGAAATCCAGAATCACGTAATATTTAAAGGGTTTGCGCTCTGAGATGGGGATTTTGCTAGATACCAAGGAGGCTGCGATTTGATATATAATAGTTGCGACAAATCCCAGATCGCAATCACGGGTTTGTATTGTATCCTCCTGGAGAAAAATTGATCCAGAAATTCCGTGGTCACATTGCAAGACCTGTAGGAATCCACATTAAATATTCTTGGACGCAGAATCTAAAAGAGCACAGGTGCGAGGCACATCCTACAGAAGAGACAAATGCGCTCTGAGATGGGGATTTTGCTAGATACCAAGGAGGATGCGATTTGATATATAATAGTTGCGACAAATCCCAGATCGCAATCACGGGTTTGTATTGTATCCTCCTGGAGAAAAATTGATCCAGAAATTCCGTGGTCACATTGCAAGACCTGTAGGAATCCACATTAAATATTCTTGGACGCAGAATATAAAAGAGAATAGGCTCAAGGCACATCCTACAGAAGAGACAAATCGTGCCAAGGATCGTGTAAATGTGGCGTTTATTATGCATATTTTATCAATTGATAGTTTTCCATGGCAGTGTTCCATGAAAGGCCATTGAAGACGCCATCTTGTTGTTGTTCTGCGCTAGGGACCGATGATCTATGATCTACCGGTAGTGCTAAATTCTATATTTATAGATTGAATCAGGAAAATACGTGTTGTTCTGGAAGGAAATGTTTGCAGCAACAAATTGATCCCCCTCTACAACAACAGTTGCACTCTTTTAAATGCCCAAGGGCCTCCCAGTGTTATCCACTCTGAATCTGTTATCAGAGCCTGTATGGATAGCCTGATGTGAAGAGTTTGCATGTAGATCTAGTGCATAGGCCTGGAGGTCGATTCTTTTGAAAATTGTTTGTAATTATGGCGTGGAGACCCACGGTTGAGAGTTGTGGTTACCTACTTGCGTGTTTGACCTGGAGTTCGAATTTTTTAGACCTGGAGTTGTACGATTTTGCAATCTACCTATAAAATCTGTTTGCAGAGCATGTAGAGCTAGAACACAGAGCAAATAGTTATGGTCTATGAAGTTCTTTGTTGATAAATCTGACTCAGTTTTGAAAGTTGAGTGAATGGCCTGTAGATGAATAAATTTGTGCTTGTTCTTGGATTAGGGAAGAACATAAAAGGATCCTGTGGAGATCTCCAAGCAATTTGAAAGCAAGCCTATCCCCACATCAAAATGCAATGTAGAAGCCACCGATTGACATTTTCTGATGAGATCCATGCATCATATTTGCCAGCTGGAAAGTGAAATCACCCAACAAAAACAACCAATGATCTAAAGTCAAATCATTCACAATCGAAAACGTGTTTGAAAGAGTCTAACTATGTGAATCATGGTTGTGTTAAATCACTACCAGCCTCATAGCGAAATAAAAGAGGTATGCGATTTGTCCCAAGGCTACTTCTCTAGAAACTTTTATTCTCAACTTATTATATGTCTTAGAGAGTTATTTTTTGAACTAGAATTTTCCATATTCTAAAATGATTAACTTATTTTACTTTTACCAAGAACCATTATAGTTGGTAAAGTAAAATACTTGAACCTTCTTTCCATGGTGAAAGTCAAAGTTGTTCAACCTAAGGTTTGGTATAAGTGGTCAAGATTCAAAGTCAAGTTGGGAGTTTAAGTCAAAGTTGAAGTTGAAATTGAAGATGAAGAGTTAAAGAGCTATTTGTAACAAACATAATAAAAATTGTTTCCATATTTTTATTCTTGTGTCTTGGATCTGCCTGAAATTGAATAAGGGATCTTAGGTACACCTTGAGTATATTTGTTATGGTTGTGGTGAATATTTGCATGGTTGCTTTATGATGTTTTATGTCTATTTTTGACATAAATATGTTTGTAATGTATCATTTAACATATCATACATTGAGTACAAGCAAGCTAATTCAAGCACACAATTAACGCCAGTGAAGTATAAGCAATCAAAGCACATATGATCAAGCATCTATGAAGATAATTCTCAAGCATTCAAGTAGTCAACCACATTGGTAATGGACAAATCAAATTTTTCGAACCCAACACATCATGGAGCATTTGAAGTTAAATTGTAACTTTGCAAACAATGTTTGTTGCAAGATTACTTCTAATCATGATTTATTGTAACTTGCAAAATTGTCCCTTTGTAAGTTTACTTGTCTTTGAAATCAAGCTGAGTTGAATTGAATTTGTCATAAGGCGCATTTTCTCGGCCGAGTCCGACACCCTAGAGTCATTTTGAGTCGTAATTGACAAGGATGAGTACTTGAAACTCAAATCATTGTAATACTTTGGGATGCATTTTCGTGGTAACTAACATCCTCAACTTCCTGGAAGGAAGTTCAAGCAAGGCAAGTTCGAGTGAGCATGAATAGCGAGCGAGCGTGAAGTTCAAGCGAGTTATTTAAGTGAGCGAGTTGCAGATAATGTTTCTTCTGTCGAGTCAAATTGTAATTAGGGATCTACCTGCACAAGGAGACCCTCATTTAGTGTTTTTGAAATGGCTCAAGTCTCGAATTATTAGAGTTACTAAACACTAATAAACACCATTGAAGACAATACAATGATATTGAACAAAACAACTCATCATTCAATAGCTAACTTGTTTAAAAGTGACGCAAGATAAGGTTGTACTCTCTTCAATCTCTATCCCAACTATTGAATGATGAGTTGATAGATCCCAAAAATCAACAGCCAATGAAGTGTTCTGAACTATTTCTTTGTTTAGCACAATCCTCTCTATAATGATGAAGATGATGTTGATGATGATCTTTGATCAACAACGCTGGAAGGAACAAGACAAAGGATACAACTTCAGAATCGGGCCGCATTTGGTAGTTGAATCTTATTCATGAACCTACATTTCAAGAGTTTTCTTTGATTTCAGTAAAGAAAACCTCTCAATGATGCATCAACATGCAGTAAATCCACTTCCACGGATTTCAATGCAATGTCTGTACACTCTTTCCAAGCCCATCATCAAACCTTTGGGAAGAAATCATCTACAACAAGAATAGAACAAAGCTTGGATATGAGAAGGAAGTTACATTTCATATTCCTGATTATTCCAGACCAATCAAGCTCCAAAGTGTTGGATTCCTTCAATAAGCTTCAACTTCACCTGTTCAAGTTTAACATCATAATGATAAGTGCCAACATTGTAATCGAATTGGTCACATGCCAAGGAGAATTAGTGCTTTGATCTCCATCCTTGCCAAGATTGTGGAAAGCATAACCATTCTTCAAAAAGATGTTCAACACTGAAGAAACATGCAAGATTGGTGCAACGCCACCATGAGTGGATTTTGATCCGGCAATGGTCATCAACAACCAAGCAAACATATAAGTCTTACCGAATAATTAAATCTCGACTAAAGACCAATCTTGTAGAACATAACATTTTGTACCCTCACATAAGTGGTCCCCTTTATGGCGTAGCTTTCGAGCATGGTCGTCACGGGATGAGATAACATGTGGTTTTTCTGCATGCCCACTTTGTGGCAAGCTGGTAAATTAAATGGAATAAGTATGGTATCTCTTGAGCCTAGAGGGGGGGAGTACATTGATGTAACTCTCATGCACCTTTAGGGGGGGAGTCTAAAATTCCATTGAAGATGGTTCATGAAACCACTTTTGGTCCCTCCTTTCAGCTGACAAAGGGGGAATTGATGATGGAATTGGTTGTCAAACAGAAAGTTTCGACAACAACAAATCACTGGGCATGCCAGGATGTAAGCGAAATTTTCCAAATGGGCAACTACGGTTTGTAGATGACAGACTTTGGCAGAATTACGGTTCAATAAGTTTAAGTTGAATCATATAGATTTTGATTTTGAGAGCAACGATGTGAACATTTGGTTCACATAGATAGTCATTCGACCTAGCAGAGGACAAGAGGATCCTTCTGCATTGCAGCTACATTTGATTGAGTTGTCAAGCATTTTCAAGGATGTGTCTGACTAGAAGTTGATTCACTTCTCTGGTTCGCTCTCATCAAATTGGAGTTTTACATTAAGTAAACAATTTGCATGCATTCTGGCTCACATGATTAAGAGCATAGGTGAGATTTTCCAGAGATGGCAGATTTTGGAAAGATTATGGTTCAATGAATTGCAATTGAATCATACATGATACATTGGGATGTTGTTGACACCTAAAGTGTCAAGATTGGTTAGTATTATCCAAAACCATCAGATACATGGTATCAATTGGTTAGTGGTCATCCCAAACCACAGATTCAGAGAGCACTTTCAGTGATGCACTGATAGTAGAGCGGTGATACTACATGTTCACCACCAACAGAATACATCATATTCTTCTAGCTAAAATACTTGGCAAAATGATCAAATTGTCACAACAGGAATGTTAAGATATTGCATGACCACTCATATCTCTTCCAAGACATGTTCATTTGAAATGAACATGTTCAGCATCCAAATTGGTGGTTTTTCAGGCAATTCTTCATTTGAGGCTCAGCACAGGAGTTTTAGTATGAAGACTCGGAATTGATACCAGTTTATGCTTTATTGTTGGTATTATCGATCGGACTTGTGATTGAGGGGGGATTGTTAGCCCATGGCTTACCTTACCAATCACTCAAGTCTAAATTGTCACCTATATTTGTATTATTCATTTAGATATTAGTAATATATCCCTCAAGTGATGACTAATGACGAAGTTAAGATTGCCTAGCCTAGTCATCATGCATGATTTTAGGATCTAGAGAAAATCTCTCTATGAGGTGGCATCACCCATTGTACCATATAAATATGTAACATTGGAGTGAATACATTGAGTACAATAGTGAGCCTTTTCCGCCATGTTGTTGTTCTTGCTTATGTTTTATCAATTGATTCAAAACCTAAATTTAGTTTAATAAAACCAAGCCCTTCCAACCATTTGTTGAAATGTGATAAAGAGATTAGTAATGCTTTATGTTAGACTATACAATTAAAATTGTGATTCGATATTTATTTTAGTCCCTCCATTTATTTTTAGTCCCTATTTATTTTAGTCCCTCGATATTTATTTTTAGTCCATCCATCAATATTGGGGTTGGTGCCCCCTCTCCATTTATAGGAAAGATGAAAGATTTGCCCCTTTGGTTTATTTATGATGGGTTGAAACTTATGCTTCCACGTCAATGATTTTGTTTGGGCCCATCAAATTATACAACAAAGTTTATTGACCACCTAACTTATCAGAGAGGGATGGACTAAGGTTTTTAATTATATAATGAATGAGAAAAAAAAAACCTTTTTTTTTCCTTGATTTCAAACTAGCCTCCATCTTGTTTAGGCATGGTTAAACCTTTGAATAATACTCACAACTTTGCATCATCCATCAAAGTTTGTGGAATTAATTCCTTATCTAATTATGAATTATTTGACTCATAGCTCTATTTATCCTTTCCAAAAAAAATCTTATTTGAAAAAACCAAAAAAATGGGTCATTGCATTCCTAATCGTATTCATACTGGTGTTTTCAATGTAATTCTCAGTATATGAGACAAACATTTATTGAAACCATTAACTTAGTTCACACATATATATAATTTATAATCTAATCTAAACAATTGTGTTCAGATTTTATCTTCGATCTTTAAAACAATATAGTTAAAAAACCATGTATTTGAATGAATCAAATATTTCCATATGTATCAATTATCTATTATTAATTGAAGTTTCAAAATTTGCCATAACAAAGGGTATTTATGCAAAGCTATACAATTTAGGTAACTAATATTTCAATGTTTTAGATTACACACATTTCATATTCATTTAGAAAAAGAGACACAATATATGGAATATAATTGGTTTTCCTAATTTGATATAAAGTGACAACATTCATTGTAATCGACAATATAACTATTACTATGCAATGTGGATGTCAAATGATAGTTCATGTTATCACACCATTTTTTAGTAAATTACAACATTATTTTGATTAGCTTCACCCTTGAAAAGATAAAGAAAATATAGTAGACAAATTCAAGTCTTATAAAGATACGCACTTGTTCAATGTTGTTTTGATTAATTTTATTAGGAGGGAAATTGTAACCATCTACTCCTTAAAGACATATATACTATCACAATTCCATGTGCTTTACATTTTTTTTGGTTTGCACTACAATGTATTTGAAATAATATGTTCCCAACTTTCTTCAAGACTTGGTATCCTTGATTCCTCACACATAATTACTACCTATCAGGTTTTATGTCCTAAATATGGATCTTGTTATGGATCTGAAACGCCGACAAACAAACGAAAATACTATGGTTTGTCTGAATACCTCTGGAAATAAATCTCACCACATAAATCCAATCAATCATGCTACCTACCACTTGTCACATTTGTGTTTGCATATGTATGTGACCAATGCTTGATTTGCAATGCATTATTAATCTTGAATTATCATTTGATCCACATGGCACCAACTCAAGTGATAAATAATCCTCTAACTATGCATGTTATTTCAAATGCAAATCATTAATATGTGCTAGCACTATCTTGAATTTGGAAAGATTGGCATTGCACCCATATAAATAGGTGATCAAAGTTAACCAGGTCTACAATAGTGATCAACTTAAATTAAGTCAAGGCATGCCCAACCAACTTGGTTCTAGGGTTTGAGGTATTCTTGTCCTCGTTTGTTGTGGTTTAGGTTGACCCATTGTAACCATCTCATTTATTACATTTCAAATGACTTGATAACATGCACATGTGCATGCCCACACACATAAATGAATATGGAACATCCTTCTAGAAGATCCTCATTGTGTGTGTATGTGTGTGTGTGTGTGTGTTTCTACACACACACACACATAGACACATTGAGGATCCTCTAGAAGGATGCTCCATATTCAGTTATGAATGCATGGAGTGTGTTGATCAAAGTGTCTGAGATATGGTGGTCACACCCTTGGTAAAAAATAATGGGTTAGGAAGCCCTAGGCATAAAGTACCCACTCAAACTTTGGGTTACCCTCTAGAGAGGAAAAGGGAAAAAATCAATTCAAAAATATGGGTTTGAAATTTTCAATGGATCGGGAATAAAGTCTTCTCTTAGAAACAATGGAGGTAAGATAGAGAGGATATATGATTCTAAATCACATTCAACATTGGTAACATCATCGAAGAATATGTATGAGAAGACGGTAATGTCATTTGAGAAGGAAGTAAACTTGTCAATACGCTTCCAAAATCTCTAGTGCAAAGTAATATTCCTTAACTAATCCTCGAAGGGTCTCAAGAGGATGTAGGGGAATCCAATAAATGAAGGGAAGGCCAAGGGCTTATTGGAAAATCATTGTGTTTAGAAGTGTTTGTAGGTTGTGAAAAGGATAAGAGGAAGGCAAGGATTTCAAAAGTAGAGACTATAAGGGTAAATATTGTAAAGAAGACATAGAGGTGTGTCAAGTTGAGGAATGGAGTAAATTTAGTATTGGGATAAGATATTTTCATGGGGCAAGTTTTGGGTATGCAAATCATAGACTTAGTAGGGTGTTTCTTTGGTTGGCAAGTGTTGGAGCAGTATTTTGGGATTCTCGATAGCCAAGGTATGGTGTCCTTTAATTGGATACAAGCTAAAGTTTCATATTTAGTCAGAGTGTGGCTAACATTTTTAGTTAAAACTAGGGAGGACACCAAGAAGATGAAAAATCTCAAATGGTTTTGGGGACCAACTACTTTAACATTAAAAAATTGGCCTCCTTGTTTTTCCCCAGGTTAGAGGCCTCTGCCACTTAGTCGTTATGGGTGATGCTTCCAAGGCTACCTCTTAAATTCTGGTCAACAAAAATTTTCAAGGCTATAGGAAACAACAATGGAGATTTCTTGGAAGAATATGAAATACACAAAAGTTCCCTTATGAGAACAATTACTTGACTATTGGTGGAAACTGAATCGAAGGAGGGATTGTCGAAGTCCTATTTTTTTGCTCTCGCTCTCATATTTGTGGACACATAGTTGATGAACGCAATCTAAAATTCTCAAGGAAATAATGGTGAAGGAAGATGTATTTTAATCCCTTGATGGTTTATCTTAGGAACCCAAAAAATTATGGGGACAAATGGAGTAAATATTGAACAGAAAGATTGGGAATGTAAAGATGGTAGGCCAATAATATACATGGACACTGTGGAAGATGGTAGGACAATATTATATGTGGACACTATGGAAGACGATAGGCCAATAATATATGTGGAAATTATGGAAGATGGTAGGCCAAGAATATCCTGCCCTTAAAATTTTGTGAGTTGTAGTTCAAGCAACATGATCTCCTCCACAGAATCCCTTATGCAAATCTTCCATAAANCTATGGAAGACGATAGGCCAATAATATATGTGGAAATTATGGAAGATGGTAGGCCAAGAATATCCTGCCCTTAAAATTTTGTGAGTTGTAGTTCAAGCAACATGATCTCCTCCACAGAATCCCTTATGCAAATCTTCCATAAAATTTTTGGCCTCTTTTACATCAACACATCTAAGTGCAAGGTCGTCAGGGTTCCTCCCACCTAGGCCACCTTGGATAATGCAATACTTTGCATCTTTAAGTCTAAAGGCCCTTATTTGGTGGTCAACAAGGTGGTTCAAACAATTTAGATTTTTCAAGTAATTAATATATATATATATATATATATATATATATATATCACTCATGTTTCTCCAAGTTATCCAACATATATGAAACCATATTTATGCCTAATGCCTTTTAATTTCCTTCAGTAATAAATTTAGCAAGACCTTGACCCTTCACCAATTTAGTTGGTCTAATCTCCAAATCGTATTCCTGGATCCTGGACACCCACTTTCCATGAAATCCAAGATAATATTGTTGGGAAAGTATGTCCTTCACAATAGCGTGGGGGACATAAGCAATGACATTAGAATATCCTGCATAGGGCCAAAATTCTTCAAGGATTGGACTAAGGCATAGGTTTGTTTCTCCACAGTATTATAATTTAGTTCAAAATATCTAAGGGCTTGACTCGTGAATGTTATGAGTTGCTCTTGATTGTCATCATTTTTTTGTAGAAGGACACCAACAAAATTTTCTTCCAAGGTGAAGGAAAAGATCAAAATATCCTTTGAATAATGAGGACTAACCAAAACTAGTGCCAACTCTATAGCATTTTTTTTATTGTCGGAAAGGTGGCTCTACTATGATCATCCCACTTAAATTCCTTGTCCTTTCCCAACATGTATAAAACAGGGTTGGTGATTTCTGTGAAATTTGGGATGAACTTCCTAATGAAGTTGATTTTCCCAAAGAAATACTGCACAACTTTCCTGGTGTCAGGCAAAGGAATATTTTGGATAGACTCAATTCTATTTGGATCGATTTTAACCCCTTCATTTGAGATGGCATGGCCCAATAAATTCCCTTCATCAACTCCAAATACCAATTTCTTGGGATTTAAGGATATGTCATATTTCCTACATATGTTAAAATTTTGTCTTAAGTGGTGAATGTGATCCTTTCTATCCTTTGAGAAAACAATTAAGTCATCCTAGTAGATTTCTATGATCTTTCAAATTAGATCCCTAAAATCATAATCCATTGTTCTTTTGAAGGTAGACCCTGCATTCATTAAACCAAATGGAATCTGAGATACTCATATGTTCCCCGAGGAGTGGTGAATGCAGTCTTATTTATGTCTTCTTATTTTACCAAAATATAATTATAACCTGAAAATCCATCAAGCGTGGACAACAAGCCTGCACATGTCACCCTTTGCAACAAGTTTTCCATATTTGGTAAAGGGAAAATATCTTGTAGGGATAATTGGTTGAGATTTACAAAATTGACACAAATCTTAATCTCACTAGTATTGTTTCTTAGAACCACCAAATTTTCTATCGAGGAAGAATGTCTAGTCGAGGCAATAATCTTAGTAGCAAGCATTTTCTCTAATTCCTTTTGGACTAAGGGAAGAATCTCAGGATTGATCTTCCTCAATTTTTTCCTAAAAGGCTTGGTGTTCTCCTTGAGGGGGATAGTGTGTTGAATGATTTATCCCTTGAAGGCCTTCAATTCATCATGACACCAAGCAAACACATCCCAATACTCTCTTATCAGATGTTCAATTTACTTTATTTATTCCATAGAAGTTCCCTTTCCAACCTTGATCAATTTGGGGCCCTCATTAGAACCAATGTTAATTTCTACATATTCTTTTGGTTTGGTTTGTTTAACCCCTTTCCTATGCATTTCATTTCTATCAAAAAAAAATCTAAGGGTAATAAACATTATAGGAGTTTATTGCTTCATGTTAAGTATTCAACTTTCAAAATTTCATTAAGGCCATCTCAGTGAATCTCGTTGCTAGTAAACTCTCCTTCATTAGTCAAGAATATTTCCATTTGTTTATCATCACCAAACACCTTTCAATGATCATAATTGTCCATAATGGAAGCTCTATAGAGAATTTCCATCTTAATATCCGTAGATGCAGTGATGTTGATCAATTAGCTATAGGAAACATTAACAGCTAAGGTGTCGACTAAATCATTTTGTTTTATTGGGATAACGTTGATAGAAAAGGCTTCAAAATGGTCAATAAGACTCAAAATAGCTAATTTATATCTTTTTAGTTGTTCACTCTTTGTGGAATATGTGTCTTTGACTTGGAAAATTATGAGCTCTGAATCTCCAAATACTTCCAAAAACTTAATGTCCATTTCATTTTCCAACTCAAGGCCTAGGAACAGGGCTTCATACTCAGCAACATTGTTAGTAGCCTCAAACTCCAATTTATAAGAAAAACTCAAAGTTTCTTGTTGAGGGAGATGTAAACAATTCCAACACCATTTCCTACGATTGAGCTCCATCGAAATATTATTACAAGAACCAAAGAAACCCTAGGTAGGGTTACAATACTGAAAACATGATCTCCATAAACATTGAACGATGTTATTATTGAATGGTACTCCATTACAATGAGGGTCCTCACTCTTATAATGAGACCAAAACCCTAAAAGATGAAAACCCTAATATTT